>JABSNV010000869.1:0-120000 GCA_024085815.1 Flaveria linearis
TTTATAATTGCAAAAGTGCTGACTCAGCTTAACACTCCACCCTCTCCCCAGGAACCTATCACAACTGGGAAAACCTCAACCACTGAGAGGGAGGATCATAGTGTTGATGAGAACCCATATCACAGGGATTATAAAGTTCTATCTCCCTGTGTGGAAGAGGAGATAAGAACATCTGGTAAGGCTGCCACTTCTTCTGCTTCAGCACATGAACAGGATGAAGTTGGTATCATCTCTAAGACCTCACCAGTAGCAACTGCCGATGAAGGACATCATCCTGAGGCAGGAAGTCCCTAGTTCCAAGACAAAGGGGCACATGTGAATACTGATCCACACTCAGCACATGTTCATCCTGATATAATCAGGAGGTTAGATGATTCAGCAAATACTGATAATGACTGGGCTTCTTCTATGATGTCTTAGCCCAAAACATTATTCTTGAGGATGAGGTAAGTAGACTACAAGAACTACTTGCCAAATGTCTCAAGAATTAAGTCCATCTGCCCACATTCACCCACAGATGGCACCTTCTTCTGAAGGTCCCCCATACACAGAGCCACTCTCAACTACTCAGCCACTAGCCTCTGCTTCTGGCATCATTTCTCAGGGACAGAACCCCTCTAAGCAAATGGTTGCTGTTTTTAAATCTTCCCTACCTCTCATCACTCCTATAATCACTGATATTATGCATCAAGCCCTTAGTGAGAGGCTTTCCACAAATATACAAACCCTGGTTGATGATGCAGTTACTAAGAGGCTTTCTGACATTCAAACCCCTGAATCCAATGCAACCAAAAAGGGGGAGTCTAAGTTAGTTAAAGCAATCAAAAGGAAGAGAGTTGAAGAAGAAAAGTAGAAGGAGGTGGAGAAGGAGAAGGAGTTGAATAAGGAGAAGGAGATGGAGAAGGAGATGGAGAAGGGGACAGAAAAATAAAAGGACTTTCATGTCACATACAAGAAGAAGAAGGGTGGTGAAAAGACTCCTGATGAGATGAAGTTAGATGAAATGATTAAAGAAGCTGATGAGCAACATAGCAGGTCAATGGATAAAATCATTGATCAGCTATTCACACAGGATTTGATACTGCTAAGCTTGACTCTGAGATCAGGAAGTTGGAGATTCAGGAGATCGAATATTGATGGGCTGGTTATAGTGAATATGAAAGGGAAAGGCTGGATGCTATGGTCAGGTTCATAGCAAAGTATTTAGGGAGATCAGTTCTTGAAATGCAATAATGGACTAGCGATAGTATCTTGAAGATAACCAACAAGATCTGTTCGTCTGAAGCATTCACCAAAGGATTACTCATAGAAGCCCTCGATGAAGCTGGTGCTGGGAGCAGGAATGTTCTAGCAAAGTGGTCCAAAGCCTCTCTTAAAACAAAAATGCTAGAACAGCTTGTACAATCTCCCACACCAAAACAACCAGCATCACAACCCACAAAACCAACTCCCTTACCCAAGAAACCAACACAAACAGCCGATGATGCACCCAAGAGGAAGAGAAGGGTGTTGAGGCTTGAAGAAGAAGAAGATGATGATGATGATGAGGATTGTTAGCTTATCTCAGCTGTTATCAAGTTTCCTGGGCCCAGGAGTCAACCAACAAAATCACACCTTACATCCAGAGGCAAATGGTAAAAGTTAAGCTGGAAGAAGAAGAACAACATAAACAACATGATGAGCAGCTGTTGAGCTTAATTGATAAAGACTTTCCTCAGACTACATCAATTCTATCTATGAGGAAACATGCTCAGAGGTTGTACACTCTCATATTCACTTTCAATTTCAGAAGGAGAGAGTAAGAATCTGGCCTGATACCAGGGTGAGTCATAGAATTCACAAGAAGAACATTCCACATAGATACAATGGCCAAGTGAAGAAGATTGTAGATGCAGTGATCTTGCTGGCCATTGTAGTATCACCCTGGGAAATCCCAGAAGACTTCAAGAGAGCCTATAAAGCCAATTTCCCCGACAAAAGCTGTTAGAAAACAAAATGGTGAAAAAGGGGCTAATTTATAAGAGGCTTGAAGAAGTTAGACATAATGAGCTCCAGTTGTTACTAGAGGGTAATCACCCTGATGAATTTGCTTACAGGGAAATAATAACTGTGGAGTTAAGAAATGGGAAACAGGTCAGATATCTATCTGAGTATTATGGGCCTGAGTTCTTTTTGAAGGAGGAGCTGAAGAACTCACACAAGAAGAACAAATGTCCTCTTGGAGGCCTATGTGAGAGAGTCTTACAGACTCATTGTAGGGAAGTAGGTTTCATGGATGGGGTAACAACTCTGTGTCCAGTTCCCCAAGACAGAGTTCCCATCCATCCTTTGCCAATCAGATCTTCTGAAACCTCTTCCCAGGCCTGTGCTTACATTGGTCATTTCTAAGCTGATCCAGAAGAAAAAGACAACTTTTCTGCCTAATAAGTGGGACTCAAATAATCTTAAAGGTTTTGGCTGCATTGGTTCAGGGGGAGTTTGTTGGACCAAAATAACCAATGAGCCAGATTAGAAAAAACCTTTAAGTCTCACAGACCTCATAACAACTGAACAAGGCAACATCAGCTGAAGACATCAGCTGAAGACATGTACTGAAGACAAAGTCTGAAGATCAAGAACTGAAGACAAAGTCTGAAAGTATCTACTAAAGACAAAGTCTAAGTTTATCTACTGAAGACAAAGTATGAAGTTCAAGTCTTCAGAGGTTGTCACAACAGCTGAAGTAGTACTCTTCAGTAGTTGTGATGGATTTATTTTAGTAGTTTTCTTTTGTAGTTTCAGTAGTTTGCTTTCAGTAGTTTGGTTAATGTAAAATGTCTGAAGAGCTTGTTCTTCAGACGTTGTAGCTTCAGTAGTTATAGCATTAGTTTACACTTAGCTTTTGTTGTAAGAAGATGTCAGCTGTTGTAGACATCTTCAGTAGTTATGTTTATTTTCAGTAGTATTTGTAAAACGGTTAGATGTCACTATCAAGTGACATCTGCTGACGTCACCTTCCTTATAAAAGGAAGGTTGATCTAATTTTGTAATTGCCGATGCGTGTGTTGAATGAAAACATTCCTTTTTGCAGAAATACTTTCTCCCTCTATAACCATACTGTTTCATTGAAATATCATTTTTGTTTTTGCTTGAATTTAGTCTAATTCTTATACTATTCCGCTGCGAATCAAATCTAATTGATCAAACTAGATCCGAGATCCTTTCAATTAAATTGATTTTAAAAGAAGAATTGCATGATAAACTTAATATTGGAGGCGTTGTTCATGCCTTAGTAACTTTAAACAAGGCTATTTTTTCAAAGTTCAAGGCCATTCCAAAATCTTTTTTTGGGAAGGTCACTCCCCTGTTTGCACACATGTTTGAGATCACTGAGGCTTAGGGTGGTAGCATGGCAACACCCACCATTTTTGATCCCACACCCTCTACATCAAAGCCTAAAGCACATAAACAAAAGCGAATCCCTGCTTCTTCTACTGAGAAGATGAAGGCCCCCAAATCACCTTCCCCTAAAAAGGCAAGACCCTCAAGTCAACGGTGTCAGCCACACCTAAACAAAGCTTAAGTAAAAGGTTTATCTTCCTTCTTCTAAGCAAACCGAAGCCAAATCCATTAGCCCTCAATTAGAGTCCGAACACTCTAACCAAAAGGGATACCCACATTATTGAGACAACTTCTGAGGAAAAAGTCTCATTGAGATTTGGTTCACATCCTAGGCCATTAGACTCAGATCCTCAATCTCCCATAGAAATTTCTATTTCCATGGATAAAGACGTTCTTACTACACTTCAGAACAACCCAGTGTCTCCCATTTCCCATACACTACAGGACAGTTGAGACTGATGTGTTTGTAGGAACATTTAACTCACATCCTTTATCCTAAGAGATTTATACTATGGAGGAAAAATCAATGTGGAATAGGCTGTCTCTATTGTTGATCCGTCAATTGATTAGAAGGTTGGAGACAACATTCTTAAGACCTTAACCATGGCAACTCACCTTCAAAATGTCTCTTTGGAGTCATAACTTAAGGAGATGAATCCAATGCTCAAAGAAACCACATTTGGTGGTGAAGATACAGAGGCTCAGCCTAGGACCTCATCTCCCAAGGATTCCACATGTGTGGATGAGGAATTATGGAACAAATACATGTTGTGACGGTCCATAACCTTGAGTTTTCTTAAAAACTAAATCCTTACAAGCTGAAAATACAAGGCTTCCAAAGGTTATGTTGAACGAGCGAAAATTCTCGAATTGTAGAACTGTTTCCTAAAGTCTTCGGTAGAAAGAGTCTATGAGGTGGAAGCTCAACTTAGAACTCTCCAACAACAAGTTGCAAGAGTTACTTCCTTAGAACAACAACTTACAACTCTTCATCAATCTGTAGCAAGGACAATGGTTCTTGAACATAAATTTGAACAACTTCAAGAGACCATTGACTTTTAACAATCTCATCTAGAGTCTTCAACTCTTAGCACCGTAATAATCTTTGTATGTACCTTCCTCTACCAACTTAGTGTTATCTAAAATCTTAGATGATGCTACCAAAAACAGGAAGATGAACCTAAAGAAGATGAAAATATTCTCCAAGAATTAGCTGACCAACTTGTACAAGCTGCACATCCAATGTCGTTCTCTTTCAAATAGACTGACCAATATGATCCGATATCTAAAACTAAACTAAAAATGGATAAGATTAAAGATAGGTATGGCTAGGATACCTCAAAAGAAAAGGAGATAGAAGCTAGGATGGTGAAGAGGATGATGAACCAAGAGGTTTAACTTGGGAAGAGGAGAATAGAATGATAAAAAGATCCAACACTTCTTCCTTGGTCTCTCTTAAAAGAAAGAGATCTGATAAGGAATCATCAAAGAGATAGTTTGTGCTAGGACTCGAAGCCTCTCCCAAGGCATCTGAGGAAGATGAAGCATCATTACTAAAAGTGCTATTGGAAGCTGTAGGCTAAACAAATCAGTCGCTGATAAAAATGTTGAAAGTACTAGACAAGAGCCTTTTTCAGCAGATGAATCCTCAGATGGAATGATGGCTTACACAAGAGGCACCCAAACCATGTAAGATGACATGGAAACGCATGGAGTAACTCTTAAAACTAAACCAACCTAAGTTTATAAGCAGCAAAAGGAAACACCTATGTCTGAACTCAAAAATGCAACTGAACTCAAAAAATCACTAGAAATAAAGGCCAGATTTCTAATTAATTGTAAGATGAATCTGTTCCTAAACAAGGTTGAAGAATAAATTATGAAACTTAAAACGGGTAGAGCTCAAGAATCTTCCATTAAGAAAAACATCATTGCCTTGATCAAAAGTGTAAAGGAATAGAAAGCTGCAAGAACTACAATGAAAGAATTCAACCTTGGTGGTGAATCTAGTATAACAACATCAAAAGCTCAACCTAAGCCAAAGGCCAAAGTTGTTAAAAGGGTTACATCTAAGTTATCTAGGCTATCTACCGAAAGCACCCAAAGGACAACCACTCAGCAAGCTCCAATAACCACAATTACTGAATCCAAACCCATGACCCCACTCAGAAGAGTGAAAAGAAAGGTCAATAAAAATGTCTCCTAACAACTCAACTTGAGTTAAAAGGATTCAAGTTTAATGAAGTCATGGAGTGGAGCACTATTGGGATTAAATCCAAACTGATAGTTGCAACTCCCGTTGAGATGGAGAAAATAATTGAGTTGCTAGAAGAAAAAGGGCTAAATCAGAGAAAAACAATGAGAAATGTTCAAAAAGAGTTTAGGGATATGTAACAAATGAAGATGTTCCTCAAGTATTATGGTTTCTAAGGTAAACAAGTATGACCAATAACTATCTTAACTCTTGATCTGAAATATCAGAGGAAACAGACAAAAAGTTATAGCTGGAGAGCTCCCAAAGTTTGAAGATGTCAGGGATAATAGGAAAGACCACATGCCAAAATAAAGAAAACTACTCAAAGGTCTTCCCATCTGCCAACTGAGCCTCCAGCATCCGCTGAGTCTTAATCAATAACTTCTGATGATAGTCAGTCCATCTCCTTAATCCTTGTAAAGAAGAAGATAGCATTTGAGAGAGTTATAAAGGCAAGTATTGTTGATCCAGAAGTAAAGGAGAAGATAATGATGGAACAAAGGTATTGGCTGTTGTACCTCTCTCAGATGAAGAAATTTGCTGTCAAAAGGGCAAATGCAGAGATCATGTACTATGATCATGAAAATAGGTACTTGATCTTCCCTTTAACATCCTTGAGCAAATTGACGAGTAGTTAAGCATCTTTAGATGTAAAAATGAAATCCAAGGTGCTGTTACACAGAGCATTGTTATTAGTCAAAGCTAATGCTAGTGAAGAGATTCAAGAAAGTCCACTATCAGTCTATGATCCTATAATAGAGTGGTAATATGATTAGCAAAAGAATACGTACTACATAACTAGGTCATCAGCTGGAAGAGTGGCTTACTCAAGGAACCAACTGGTATCTTCAATAGGTTCGAGATAGCTAACTTAACCAGATTAAGACTAAGGAATCAAAACAATGATTCTAGTCGAGAGAAGTGAAAAATGTGCTGATGAGGATTTACAAATATCATCTAGAAAGATCAGGGTAGGCTTCAGAACAAAGAAAGAAGATACTAGAGTCTGAAGCTGCCGAGACCACTCTGTCTACTTAACTCGCCCCAAACAATCAACAACAATCACCTCCTACCACTTCTCAACCTGGTCAAGCTACTAAGCATGGTTCTCTATCAATCTAACAAGCTTCTTAAATAGCTAAATCCTTTTCCCAAAGCTAATCTGATGATTCAGCAGATAAAGTGATCATCACCAGTATTGCTAAACAAATCATATTTGCTTAGATTATCTAGACCAAGAATCACTCTCAAATCTAAGGAAGAGGAAGACTCGGAGGACGATGATACACCTATCATCAAATAGGATTATGACTTGAAAGTAGAGAGTTTCTTCGTAGAAATAAATAGGAAGTCAAAACGTTTTTTTTTCTATCTAAGCAAAGTTCTAAATCACAGTCTTGAAGACTTAAAGAGGATGTACACCTTAATCTCAAAATATGAAGGCGTGTCAGACAAGTACAAATCGATGGCTGCCATTCTGAGAATAAATTTTTAAAACAAGGCTAAACAAACGGAAGACAAAGAACAAGAAGTTCTGCATGTGACTCCCCTGAGCATTCATGACCTAATTACATGTTAAAGTTATAATTACTCAACAAATACTTTCTACCAAACATATGCTAGTGCCGAAATAAATGAAGTCAAAAAATATGATCCTTTATAATATCTCAATACAACATGAAAGACTTGTGGAGGACCGGTGTTGCTCTCTCAATATAATATTTTCTCTCAAACTCACAAAGTCTTACTCGTGATGATGCAGAATTTCAAACTAAATGGATAATAATATACTAAGTTAATGAACATAAGAAATGATTTTTCAAGATACATGCATATATTACTTCTCAACTTAGTGTTTACAAGACTCTTACAAAGCATGCATAATGAGTTACATTGAGAAACTATATATACTACTATCTACAGCCGGTTATGCTTAGAAAACTAGCTGGAACTTACATCTAAACAAATACTATATTGCTAGACATAAGGTATCTAAGATAAAATACTATCCTATATTAGGTAGTCATGACAGGTCCATGAGTTACCTTTTGTTGCCTACTAAAGTTGATAACTGTACTAACTAATAAAGGTGAATAGTGGAATAAAGTATGGTCAACTACATGGGTGTGGGAAAATGCCATGCAATATATTGACTTGTCAGTCAGACCATACTTATGTCCACTGGTCCATATTAGTTCTTCCGAAGGTAAAATGGCTTCTGAAGAATAAAGTCTTCCAAAACAATTTATACTTCGGAAGAGATAACTTCTTTCGAGACTTCAGCAAGTCTTCATGACCTTTTTTCTTTGGAAGACTTTGTCTTGACTCTTCCAAGTGTTGCACTTTGGAAGGAGAGCTACTTAGTCTCGGAATACTAGTTCTTCATTCGGAAGTTCTTTATCCTTAAGCTTCGGAAGATCTTTAACTTTTCTTCGGAAGTGTATCTTTATCTTTAGAAGCCTCAATTGTATGCAAAATCTTCTAAGTATAGTTTTGGTTGCACCAGCCTTATCTGATTCAACAAATCCCCTAGGCTGATGCTACCAAAACTTCACTCTCTTCTTCTTCTTAAAACTTTCAGTATCAAGGAAAGAAGATATTTGTCAGTTTCCTTATTCTTTCCAGAAGTAGTGCTGAGAAGTTTGTACAAGTCATTGGTAGATAGGAGATCCAACCTGTTATGGTGAATGACATGTACCATTTGTTGTGACTCTCTAAAAAGAGTTAGTTGATGGGAATTATAGTCACATTCCCATCTAACTATGGATTCTGAAGTAGTGCCTCGAATCATTTGAAGGAATGACCTACTTTCAGTGGTGGCACCCTCTTCTTCATCCTTTCTTTGCTTCAACTCCTCTTCTTTTCTTGCCTTCTTAGTTAACTCAATAAGATGAAGACTGCCTAGATGATTTCTGATATGAGAGGCTACTTAGGAGTTTAAGGGATTGGAGAATGGCTTCTCTTCTAACTCAGTAATGTCAAATCTGCTTGAGTGTAGCAGAGATGGTATGTCAAGTCTGTTGACTTCACCATTCTCTCTTTCCATAACAAATTTATGAGAAGAGTCATCAAACCTCCACTAGACAATCTTCTTCCTGGAAGTGAGGGTTTGTTTTGCAGTTTATCCCCTTTCCTGGTATATAGTAGAGTCACCAGTCTTCTTCTTATCTTCTTCTCTTTTTCTTTTAGGGAATCAGAGTTTGTAGCCAAGAGTTGAAGAGCTTGATCCAGTGTTCCTCTGGGCAGATCAAGGAATGCATCTCTTATGAGGGAACAGGAAGAGCCATCAATGTATATTAGTGTTATGGACTCTTTCTCACAAGAGATGTCGCTTAGGGTTGTGTAGTTGATGAGCTTCCTTTGATCTACTTGAATTCCTTGAAGGTCAAAGGCTTAGATGGTTTAGAGGATGGCTTGGTAATTATTGGGTTTTAGGTTGTGTCTTGGGTTTTAGGATGAGTTGTGGTGGTGGTGGTTGTGTGACAGTGGATGATGGTGGGATTAAGGCTGATGGTGTAGGTTCAGGGGTGGAAGGTTTAGTAGTGGGTTCGGTTTTGATGGGAAAGGGAAGAGGTGTGGGATCAGGTTTTGTTGGTTGTGGTTTGGGTGTTGTCTTGGGTACCATCCTCTGTACACTCTAAGTTTGGTATACCTTTTTTCTTCTTCCTAAGCGAATATCAGCTTTGATATCACTGACATGTTGCTGTAGGGTCTTCTTTGACATGGGTCCTAAGATAAGCCTTCATCCAGGCTTTGTCTCCCACCTTCTTGAGTAGAGCAAGTGAGTATGAAGAAATAAGGGTGTGTTAGGATGGTTAGATCTCACAATCAAGTGCTTGGATGCTCTGATACCAATTGAAGGATCGGTGTTGGTCTCTCAACACAATATTTTCTCTCAAACTCACCAAGTCCCACTCGTGATGATGTAGAATCTCAAACTAAGTTAATGATAATAAACTAAATTAATGAACATAAGAAATGGTTTTTCAAGATACTTGCATATATTATTTCTCAACTCAATGTTTACACGACTCTTACGAAGCATGCATAATGAGTTACACTGAGAAACTATATATACTACTATCTGCAGGCGGTTATACGTAAAAACCAGCTAGAACTTACATCTAAACAAATACTATATTGCTAGAAATAAGGTATCTAAGATAAAATACTATCCTAGATTAGGTAGTCATGACAGGTCCATGACTTACCTTTTGTTACCTACTAAAGTGGTAACTGTACTAACTGATAAAGGTGAACAGTGGAATAAAGTATGGTCAACTACATGGGCGTGGGAAAATGCCATGCAGTATATCAGACTTGTTAGTCAGACCATACTTATGTCCACTGGTCCTTATTTAGTTCTTCCATAGGTAAAATGGCTTCGGAAGAATAAAGTCTTCCGAAACCATTTATAATTCGGAAAAGATAACTTCTTTCGAGACTTCAACAAGTCTTCATGACCTTTATCTTGAATCTTCCAAGTGTTGCACTTTCGAAGGAGAACTACTTAGTCTCGGAATACTTAGTTCTTCCTTTGGAAGTTCTTTATCCTTAAGCTTTGGAAGGTCTTTAATTTTGCTTCGGAAGTACATCTTTGTTTTCAGAAGCTTTTGCTCAGTTGTACACAAAATCTTCTAAGTGTAGTTTTGGTTGCACTAGACTCATCTGAATCAACAAACTCTCCCTAGGTTGACGCTACCAAAACTTCACTCACTCTTCTTCTCAAAACTTTCAAGATCAAGGAAAGAAGATATTTTGTCAGTTTCCTTATTCTTTCCAGAAGAGGATAAATGTACGAACTGCTACTAATCAATATGCTAGAAGGATGAAGATAGAGTTTTGGTAGAATCATCCTAGGGAGAATTTGTTGATCTATAAGTGTATGAAGCTAGCAAAAACTCAAGAATTCAGCATTGGCTACCAATTATCAATTTTGCCAAGTGCTGAATCACATATGCTGAATGATTGTCAATTAGCATATGCTAAACAACGACCGATCAACACTCAATAGATGAGCTACTGATCGATAGCTGATGATTAGCACTAAACTCCACACGTTGTTGACAAAATGCTACATAGAACAAGATTTTCTGTACCGACGGTTGCTTTGTTCCACCTTTTGGAGACAACATGCTACCGAAGTTGCCTAACTCTTATATACAAATTGTCTGTTTTGTTGTACAATTTGAACATAGAAAAGTTTATTCTTACAGTTCTGATTTCATAATATAACGTCCTCATACTTGTATAGTTGAGGCAAGATTTGTCAAGCCACTTGGTTCATCTACCTGTTGTATTATTTGTACTCAAAAGATTAATCAACTGAATACTTTAAAAGAAAACTTATGCATTTTATCTTTACTCAAAGTATTTATGTTTGTTAGTAAGTGGTTAACTTAGATTTCACATTTATTAACTTCTTATAGAAGAAAAAGTCTTGTTAATCAATTACGCTAATCCAGCAAATATCAACCACATATCTCATTAACCTTAAAAATGCTCCAAACACTAGTTCAAGTGCTTTTGTAATAAGAAAAGATGGTGTATGTGACTGGACTTTGTATGCTAAGTAAGTGAAGTCGGTTATCAGAATCATGCTTTGATAACTCATATCATTAATATTCCTACCTTGTCAACTATGGTAAAACATAATCTGATGAAGTGCAAGACTATAAGAACATAATCATAAACTACACAACATGATAAAGTATGAAAGAGTAAAACTTTAAATGATCAAACTTGAATTAAGAAGCTTTAAATATAAAATTAAGTCACCTTTAATTATTATTTAAAATTTCATGGTAAAAAAATAAACACTTGAAGCTGAAATTGAGAACTTAACTAAATTGCTAATAAAGTAAAAAAGCTAAACATTTAGTTATAAAAATCAAACTTGAAAAAGTTTCAACTATTTATAATTAAAGTTCAAGAAATAAATGATGCATAAAGACAACTAAGAGATATGACCGGAATTAATGCCAATATTTTGCCCCACTATACAATCATAGTTATACTGTGATGACTGAGTCTATGGCCAAACCAATTCAGGAAGAAATCAAAATTATCGATAACTAATCTTAAAATCTATCTTTAACAACTTATCTTAAAAACAATCCATAAGTTTATGACTTTGTTGAAACAGATGTTGGCAAGATTAAAAATGGTCATCAAATTAAGGTAAAGACTACTTAGCTAAACTGGTGTATAAAACTAAACTCAAAATCCTAGTTCTATCATTCCTTATTTTTAATTTCAAGCTGTAGTTTTCCTCATGATGAAGCTCTCAAGTACGAAACATAAAATTTAGGTTTTGGTAATTCTGAGTATCTAGCATACTTGAAGGTAAGGAAGATGAAACAATAACATGCTGAAAGTAAATCTGACAGTGAGATTAAAGCTTATATGAATTAGAATTAGTTATATGTTGTTTTATCAGACTCTAAGGTAAAAGCTTATGTTTAAAATGCAAAAGAAAAAGACAAAAGTAGCTTCTAATATAAATTCAGGAGACAATCTTGATTTATCAGTTGCTAATTTTAAAAAAGAACCTAAAAACAAAATGAACAAACCAAAGCAACAAGTGAAAAAATCTTCTCTAGATTAGGGCAATTCTTCACTTGATAAAATTATATAGTAAATGATTTGTGGATTGATGAACTGAAATAACAGACAGATCATGAGCTCATTTGATGTAGCGCACGGAACGAAATCAAAGTACTATCACGTTGATTCTGCGAATGCCCGTGAATTTCATCACCCAAACCCCCAAATTCGACCCAAGAGTCACGAATTTAAAAAGACTGAATTTTAATTCTCAATAATATCAAGTGTCATTCTACATTACAAGAAGTCAACTTAAATAAGCAAACAAACATTCGGGATGGGCCTAAAACAAACAACCCTAGGTCAAACAAAAGCCCAAAACAAACCCGAAAACTAGAAAAAAAATAAAAGTGGCCCAAAATAACATTTAGAGGCCTTATTTCAGAAAATTAACGGGATAACCCGCCTACGGTAGGTTACCATAACGCGGCCCTCGTTTCCACCTGTATCCCGTCACCAGAAACAACATACCCCAAAAATAGAACTTTAGGGGTCATGAACACTCACTTCTTTACAGCTGCATAGAAGCCATCCATTCGTAGTAAGGCCAAAACCTGCCTGACATGTATGACATGCTCCTTGACAGAAACACTATAAATAAGAATATCATCAAAATATACGACCACAAACTTTCCAATAAATGGCTTGAGCAGTTGATTCATTACACGCATAAGAGTGTTGGGTACGTTTGATAAACCAAAAGGCATTATCAACCACTCGTACAACCCCTCACGAGTCTTGAAGGCAGTTTTCCATTCGTCTCCAGGTCTTACATGAATTTAGGAGTATCCACTTTTCAAATCTAACTTCGTGAAAACAGTGGCACCGCTAATCTGGTCAAGTAAATCATCAAGTCGAGGGATAGGAAACCTGTATCGTAATCTTGTTGATGCCTCGACTGTCCACACACATACGCCAAGTACCATCTTTCTTCGGGGTCAACAAAGCAGGAACAGCACAATGGCTCATTCTCTCACGAACGTGGCCTTTAGAAACCAGTTCTTCAACCTGTCTATGCAACTCCTCATGTTCTCCCGGACTCATCCTGTAATGTTGCTTATTGGGCAGTTGTGACCCATGCTCTAAATCAATGTGATGTTGAATGTCACGCAAAGTTTGCAATCCATCAGGTAACTCATCGGGGAAAACATCAAAAAATCCTCAAGTAAAGGAATCATAGCATCAGGAACTCCAACCTCTACAGCCACTTCCTTCCCTATCAACACAAAAACATTTCCTACCTCCTCCAATTCCACTTCAAACTGACTAAGAGTTAAAAGATTACCCGACGGCTTCGTGGATAACTCCTTCGGCTTGCTTGGGACTAGGGTAATTTTCACACCACCAAACAAAAAGCTATAAGTGTTAGACCGCCCATTATGTTCGATATTGCGATCATACTCCCAAGGTCTACCCAACAAAAAAATGACATGCATCCATGGGTACCACATCATACCAGACATCACCCTGTATGTTGCACCAACTGAAAAGGAAACATGAGCTCTTTTAGAAACCATTACTTGACCACCTTTCTTGAGCCACTAGAGCTTATAAGGTTTAGAACGATTTTCTCCCTTCAAAGATAACTTTTTGATAGCCTCTTCTGAAACTAAATTATCACAGCTTCCTGAATTGATAACAAAGGTGCAAACCTTTCCCAGAACAGTACAAGATGAATGAAAGATGTTGTGTTTAAGCCAGTCATCGTCATCTGCCTTTGGGGCATAGCAAACTCGTCTAACCACCAAGTTCACCCCAACATCTCCAGTCACAAACTCTTCTTCATAATCGGGTTCTTTATCAAATACTAGGGAATCTTCATAATCTTCATGTTGTTCATCCTCTGATTCAACAAACATATGGCGCCTACCCACCTTCTTACAGTCAGCGTACCGATGGCCTGTCACCCCACAACCAAAACATTTCGCACCACTGCTACTAGCACCCTTAGAAGATGAACCAGTATTAGTCGTCATAGGTTTCTGTTGATTGGACACAACCTTATTGGCCCCCGCTACTCGATCCAGGATTTCCACCACCAGGGGCAGAAGAATATGAACGACCCACATGATGGTTTTGCTTCTCGAAAGCCAACGCTCTTTGGTGTTCCTAAGCAATCATTACAGGATCAAAAAGATTTACAGAGTCCATAATCTGAACCCTAAACCCCCAATATACCTAGCAAAAGTTGTTCTTCAGATTCCTGAATATAATTTTAAGCAACCAATTAGTAAAACTCGGTTGTGTAGTCATTAACCGACTTAGACCCTGTTTCAAATTCTGCAAACGCTGGTACATCAAACGTTGAAAGTTATGAGGCAAAAAATTAGAACGCATACACTTTTTCATTTTGGCCCACGACACAATCCTTGATTTTCCAACCCTGTTGCATGATAGTTTCAACTGTTGCCACCACGCTGATGCCCTACCACGTAACCTGGTAGCAATCAAAGGCACCAGCTTGTTTTCAGGCACCTCTTTGAGTTAAAATACCTCCTCTACAATAGCCAGCCAGTCAATAAACCCTTCTGGGTTCAAACTAGACCCATCAAATTCTGGGATATCAATTCTAATCCCAGTGTCCCAACGTCTGTTTCCCTCCCTGTGTTCACGCCTTGGTTGCCTTTCTGGTCACCTTTCTGGGTTCCCTTTGGTAGAGTAACCATCTTCATCATAAAATGGATTGTCAAGATCAGACTCTTCTCTATGGTTGGGAGACTGCCCTCTACGATTCATCAAATCAGCCATCCAACCAGTCAATTGATTGACCACTTGATCCAATCGTTGCTCTACTCTTGCCATAAACCATTGCTCCAACTCCCGTTCATAAACTTCATCGATTGGCCTGGCGTTTCTTCGGAGGCATTTTTGAGCCAGAAATTTGGCTCTGATACCAACTGATGTAGCGCATGGAAGAAATCGAAGTACTATTTGTTGATTCTGTGAATACCCGTGAAGTTCTTCACCCAAACCCCCAAATTCGACCCAAGAGTCACGAATTTGAAAAGACTGAATTTTAATTCTCAATAATGTCAAGTGTCTTTCTACATTACAAGAACTCAACTTAAATAAGCAAACAAACATTCGGGATGGGCCTAAAACAAACAACCCTAGGTCAAACAAAAGGCAAAACAAACCCGAAAACTAGAAAAAAAAATAAGAGTGGCCCAAAATAACATTTAGAGGCCTTATTTCAGAAAATTAAAGGGATAACCCGCCTACGGTAGTTTACCATAACGTGGCCCTCGTTTCCACCTGTATCCCGTCACCAGAAACAACATACCCCAAAAATAGAACTTTAGGGGTCATGAACACACACTTCTTTACAGCTGCATAGAAGCCATCCATTCGTAGTAAGGCCAAAACCTGCCTGACATGTATGACATGCTCCTTGACAGAAACACTATAAATAAGAATATCATCAAAATATACGACCACGAACTTTCCAATAAATGGCTTGAGCAGTTGATTCATTACACGCATAAAAGTGTTGGGTACGTTTGACAAACCAAAAAGCTTTATCAACCACTTGTACAACCCCTCACGAGTCTTGAAGGTGGTTTTCCATTCGTCTCCGGGTCTTACATGAATTTGGGAGTATCCACTTTTCAAATCTAACTTTGTGAAAACAGTGGCACCACTAATCTGGTCAAGTAAACATCAAGTCGAGGGATAGGAAACCTGTACCGTAATCTTGTTGATGGCTCGATTGTCCACACACATACGCCAAGTACCATCCTTCTTCGGGGTCAACAAAGCAGGAACAGCACAATGGCTCATACTCTCACGAACGTGGCCTTTAGAAACCAGTTCTTCAACCTGTCTATGCAACTCCTCATGTTCTCCCGGACTCATCCTGTAATGTGGCTTATTGGGCAGTTGTGACCCATGCTCTAAATCAATGTGATGTTGAATGTCACGCAAAGTTGGCAATCCATCAGGTAACTCATCGGGGAAATCATCAGAAAATTCCTAAGTAAAGAAATCATAGCATCAGGAACTCTAACCTCTACAGCCACTTCCTTCCCTATCAACACAAAACATTTCCTACCTCCTCCAATTCCTCTTCAAACTAACTAAGAGTTAAAAGATTACCCGACGGCTTCGTGGATAACTCCTTCGGCTTGCTTGGGACTAGGGTAATTTTCACACCACCAAACAAAAAGCTATAAATGTTAGACCGCCCATTATGTTCGATGTTACGATCATACTCCCAAGGTCTACCCAACAAAAAAATGACATGCATCCACGGGTACCACATCACACCAGACATCATCCCTGTATGTTGCACCAACTGAAAAGGAAACAAGAGCTCGTTTAGAAACCATTACCTGACCACCTTTCTTGAGCCACTGGAGCTTATAAGGTTTAGAACGATTTTCTGTCTTCAAAGCTAACTTTTTACAGCCTCTTCTGAAACTAAATTATCACAGCATCCTGAATGATAACAAAGGTGCAAACCATTCCCAGAACAGTACAAGATGAATGAAAGATGTTGTGTTTAAGCCAGTCATCGTCATCTGCCTTTGAGGCATAGCAAACTCGTCTAACCACCAAGTTCACCCCAACATCTCCAGTCATAAACTCTTCTCATAATCGGGCTCTTTATCAAATACTAGGGAATCTTCATAATCTTCATGTTGTTCATCCTCTGATTCAACGAACATATGGCGCCTACCCACCTTCTTACAGTCAGCGTACCGATGGCCTGTCTCCCCGCAACCAAAACATTTCATACCACTACTACTAGCACCCTTAGAAGATGAACCAGTATTAGTCGTCACAGGTTTCTGTTGATTGGACACAACCTTATTGGCCCCGCTACTCGATCCAGGATTTCCACCACCAGGGGAAGAAGAAAACGAACCGCCCACATGACGGTTTGCTTCTCGAAAGCCAACGCTCTTTGGTGTGCCTCAACAATCGTTATAGGATCGAAAAGATTTACAGAGTCCATAATCTGAACCCTCAAACCCCGATATACCTAGCAACAAGTTGTTCTTTAGTTTCTGAATATAATTCTGAGCAACCAATTAGTAAGACTCGGTTGTGTAGTCATTAACCGACTTAGACCCCTGTTTCAAATTCTGCAAACGCTGGTACATCAAACGTTGAAAATTATGAGGCAAAAAATTAGAACGCATACACTTTTTCATTTTGGCCCACGACACAATCCTTGATTTTCCAACCCTGTTGCGTGATAGTTTCAACTGTTGCCACCACGCTGATGCCCTACCACGTAACCTGGTAGCAATCAAAGGCACCCGCTTGTTTTCAGGCACCTCTTTGAGTTAAAATACCTCATCTACAGTAGCCAGCCAGTCAATAAACCCTTCTGGGTTCAAACTAGACACATCAAATTCTGAGATATCAATTCTAATCCCAGTGTCCCAACGTCTGTTTCCTCCCTGTGTTCACGCCTTGGTTGCCTTTCTGGTCCTTTCTGGGTTCCCTTTGGAAGAGTAACCATCTTCATCATAAAATGGATTGTCAAGATCAGACTCGTCTCTATGGTTGGGAGACTGCCCTCTACGATTCATCAAATCAGCCATCCGACCAGTCAATTGATCGACCACTTGATCCAATCGTTGCTCCACTCTTGCCATAAACCGTTGCTCCAACTCCCGTTCATAAACTTTATCGATTGGCCTGGCGTTTCTTCTCGGAGGCATTTTTGAGCCAGAAATTTGGCTCTGATACCAACTGATGTAGCGGACAGAAAGAAATCGAAGTACTATCACATTGATTCTGGGAATACCCGTGAAGTTCTTCACCCAAACCCCATATTCGACCAAGAGTCACGAATTTGAAAAGACTGAATTTTAATTCTCAGTAATGTCAAGTGTCTTTCTACATTACAAGAACTCAACTTAAATAAGCAAAAAAACATTCGGATGGGCCTAAAACAAACAACCGTAGGTCAAACAAAAGCCCAAAACAAAACCCGAAAACTAGAAAAAACATAAAAATGGCCCAAAAACCCATTTAGAGGCCTTATTTCAGAAAATTAACGGGATAACCTACTTACGGTAGGTTACTAAAACATGGTCCTCGTTTCCACCTGTATCCTGTCACCAGAAACAACATACCCCAAAAATAGAACTTTAAGGGTCATGAACACACACTTCTTTACAGCTGCATAGAAGCTATCCGTTCGTAGTAAGGCCAAAACCTGCCTGACATGTATGATATGCTCCTTGACAGAAACACTATAAATTAGAATATCCTCAAAATATACGACCACAGACTTTCTAATAAATGGTCTGAGAAGTTGATTCATTACACGCATAAAAGTGTTGGGTGCGTTTGATAAACCAAAAGGCATTACCAACCACTCGTACAACCCCTCACGAGTCTTAAAGGCGTTTTCCATTCATCTCCGGGTCTTACACGAATTTGGTAGTATCCACTTTTCAAATCTAACTTTGTGAAAACAGTGGCACCACTAATCTGGTCAAGTAAATCATCAAGTCGAGGGATAGGAAACCTGTACCTCACAGTAATCTTGTTGATGGCTCCACTGTCCACACACATACGCCAAGTACCATCCTTCTTCGGGTCAACAAAGCAGGAACAGCACAACGGCTCAACTCTCACGAACGTGGCCTTTAGAAACCAGTTCTTCAACCTGTCTATGCAACTCCTCATGTTCTCCCGAACTCATCCTTGAATGTGGCTTATTGGGCAGTTGTGAGCCAGGCTCTAAATCAATGTGATGTTGAATGTCACGTAAAGGTGGCAATCCATCAGGTAACTCATTGGAGAAAACATCATAAAATTCCTCAAGTAAAGGAATCATAGCATCAGGAACTCCAACCTCTAGCACTTCCTTCCCTATCAACATAAACACATTTCCTACCTCCTCTAATTCCTCTTCAAACTGACTAAGAGTTAAAAGATTACCCGAGGCTTCGTGGATAACTCCTTCGGCTTGCTTGGGACTAGGGTAACTTTCACACCACCAACAAAAAGCTATAAGTGTTGGACCGCCCATTATGTTCGATGCTACGATCATACTCCCAAGGTCTACCCAACAGCAAATGACATGCATCCATGGGTACCACATCACACCAGACATCATCCCTGTAAGTTGCACCAACAGAAAAGGAAACAAGAGCTCGTTTAGAAACCATTACGTCACCACCTTTCTTCAGCCACTGGAGCTTATAACGTTTAGAACGATTTTCTGTCTTCAAAGTTAACTTTTGACAGCCTCTTCTGAAACTAAATTATCACGGCTTCCCGAATCAATAACAAAGGTGCCAACCTTTCCCAGAATAGTACAAGTTGAATGAAAGATGTTGTGTTTAAGCTAGTTATCGTCATCTGCCTTTGGGGCACAGCAAACTCGTCTAACCACCAAGTTCACCCCAACATCTCCAGTCACAAACTCTTCTTCATAATCGGGCTTTTCATCAAATACTGGGGAATCTTCATAATCTTCATGTTGTTAATCCTCAGATTCAACGAACATATGGCGCCTACCCACCTTCTTACAGTTAGCGTACCGATGACCTGTCTCCCCACAACCAAAACATTTCGCACCACTACTACTAGCACCCTTAGAAGATGAGCCAGTATTGATCATCACAGGTTTCTGTTGATTGGACACAACCTTATTGGCCCTGCTACTCGATCCAGGATTTCCACCACCAGGGGCAGAAGAATACGAACGCCCACATGAGATTTTGCTTCTCAAAAGCCAACGCCCATTGGTGTGCCTCAGCAATCGTTACATGATCGAAAAGATTTACAGAGTCCATAATCTGAACCCTCAAACCCCCGATATGCCTAGCAACAAGTTGTTCTTCAGATTCCTGAATATCATTTCGAGCAACCAGTTGGTAAAACTCGGTTGTGTAGTAATCAACCGACTTAGACCCTGTTTCAAATTCTGCAAACGCTGGTACATCAAACGTTGAAAATTATGAGGCAAAAAATTAGAACGCATACACTTTTTCATTTTGGCCCACGTCACAATCCTTGATTTTCCAACCCTGTTGCGTGATAGTTTCAACTGTTGCCACCACGCTGATGCCCTACCACGTAACCTGGTAGCAATCAAAGGCACCCGCTTGTTTTAAGGCACCTCTTTGAGTTCAAATACCTCCTCTACAGTAGCTACCAGTCAATAAACCCTTCTGGGTTCAAACTAGACCCATCAAACTCTGGGATATCAATTCTAATCCCACTTTCCCGACGTCTATTTCCCTCCCTGTGTTCACGCCTTGGTTGCCTTTCTAGTCGCCTTTCTGGGTTCCCTTCGGAAGAGTAACCATCTTTATCCTAAAATGGATTGTCAAGATCAGACTCGTCTCTATGGTCGGGAGGCTGCCCTCTACGATTCATCAAATCAGCCATCCGACCAGTCAATTGATTGACCACTTGATCCAATCGTTGCTCCACTCTTGCCATAAACCGTTGCTCCAACTCCCGTTCATAAACTTCTTCGATTAGCCTGGCGTTTCTTCTCGGAGGCATTTTTGAGCCAGAAATTTGGCTCCGATACCAACTGATGTAACGCACGGAACGAAATCGAAGTACTATCACGTTGATTCTGCGAATAACCGTGAAGTTCTTCACCCAAACCCCCAAATTCGACCCAAGAGTCACGAAATGAAAAGACTGAATTTTAATTCTCAATAATGTCAAGTGTCTTTCTACATTACAAGAACTCAACTTAAATAAACAAACAAACATTCGGGATGGGCCAAAAACAAACAACCCTAGGTCAAACAAAAGCCCAAAACAAAACCCGAAAACTAGAAAAGACATAAAAGTGACCCAAAAACCCATTTAAATGCCTTATTTCAGAAAATTAACGGGATAACCCGGCTACGGCGGTTACCATAACGTGGCCCTCGTTTCCACCTGTATCCCGTCAACAAAAACAGTTGAAGTATACATGTCAATGATGGAAATCTTGTTAGGTGGCGGTCTAGTGTTATCAATTGTAAAAATATCGTTGAGTAATTCAAATCACAATCATATCATATTTATTGAAGTGTTCTTCATTGTTTATTATAATTATTATTATTCCATTCATCTCATATAGCGTTGGTGTATGTGCATCACTATAAACTGTTTCCTCGACTTCACAGTGATTATTAGATCCATTAATCATGTTTTAAGCTTGAAGGGGCTAACACATCATCCAGTCTAATATAAAATTTATATGCCTCCCCATCACTCTCAACTTCAGGCAACCTGACCACCATTAACGTATGATCGATGTTATCCAACATCATAACGAAAGAAGATGTGAGGGGAGTTGGACTAAGAGACATATAGACACTAAGTGTGCAATCAAATGCTAACGAACATAGAGAGAGATGTCATGGCTATAGGAGATAAAGAAAAAAGGATGAACAAATTAGTATGGAAGACGTGGGTTGGCGCTAATGAAGACACTGCTTGTTTTATTTTTCCACATTAATTCCTTTCATTGTAGATACATACTTAAAAACCAGATTATATATTGTGTAATTTGACCTTCACCATTTGAACCTTTTTAACTAACCAAAAAATTTTATCGACTTGAAACAAACTTATATTTAATTCAAAATCAATTGTATGTGGCTGGGGAAGATCCAAAGTCAACTTCAACTGTTAATTTGAACAAGAATTTGTTGTGCTCAACTGCGATCATAGGTAGCACCTTGCCATCTCAATTTTCATCGGCAATCCAGGGGCATTGGATTAATGGTTCAGACATTTCATTGAATGTTTTGAATCTAAAACACCTAATTAAACTATTGTGGTGGTGATTATGTAAAAAGTTACCTAAATGTCAGATAAAAAAAACAATTTACTAAAGCTTCATTTAAATCAAATATAGCTGTTAACTAATGTTTAGAGATCCTATGGATGCAATAATATAGAAAAAGTTGTGTTTGACATTCATTAAGGGCTTATCGCCCTATAGGTTAATTTGAGCCCACTTTTAAATATATTATAATGATAAGCCCCACTTAAGTACTTGTCATCATGTTTGACCCTCTTAACATGTCCACTACATCCGGTCTAAGTGGGTGATGAAATCTTTAAGAAGACGGATTATTTCAATTCCATTTCATCTCCATCCCTTACAAATGATGAATAATTTAAGATGAAATTACTCCAGGTATTAATTTCTGTAATATCCGTGAACCAATAATACTAAAATATTTAATACTATCTAGCACTTGTTTAACATAGCAAGTATGATTATAACTAGGGAACAAACCATTGTGAAGTGATCACAGCTTGTTGAAACTTTGTTACTATAATTTAAAGGTCATTAGTTCAAGTTAATATTCTAATACAATATTCGTATACAAAATGAATAATGAGTTATGGGTTATGTGCATAAAACAATTTCTTCGTAACTACTCCATTTCATTTCACTATAATCATGGTGTTTGGTGAAAAAATCAAATTTTTATAAATGATAACTATAGGAAAATTAAAATGGAGTAATTTTAAGTTATTTATTATTTTGTAAAGTATCAGTTCGATTATGATATGTAAAAACATGTTTACTTAATATTTACAATCCAATGTTTTGTTTCATGAATTGAAAAGGTATGTAATCATCTAAATCAATAAGGTCGTAATTACCCAAATTTATTTTAGACAATTAAGAAAAATTAATTATTGCAAAACTATGAGTTTAAATTAAAAAGTATACAATCATTTAGCGGTCATAATTTACTCAAATACACGTAAAGACAATTATAAAACTAAAACTATTTTTTTCTCTAAGTTCTATATGTAAAACCATGGATTACAAACACGTAAACTAAATTTCATTCCATCGGATATAAACTATAAAGTATATAATCATCTAAAACAATGAGGTCACATTTTACTCTAATACACTATAGTTAATTAAGAAAAAGTAATTGGCTTGCTAAACTATGAGTTAATTGTTTCTATGAGTTATATATGTAAAACTCTGAGTTATGCACACATAAATTAAATTTCATTCCGTCAGAATTAAATTGAAAAGTATATAATCATCTAAACCAGTTAGGTCATAGTTTACTTAAAAATATGAAAATTCTATGATTGGCTTGAAAGGGTTTTTTTAGGATTCTCATAACTTGGTGATTTTCTCTTGATATCTCGACTATATTAGTGGAGTAAATTACACGGCTAATCTCTGTGGTATGTGTTAGGGCTGTACAAAAAGTTCGCGTCTCGAAGTCGAAGTTCGCTCAAAGTTCGCTCGAGAAAAGCTCGAAAAAAGCTCAGCTCGGAAAAAGTTTGTATCTAATCTAGCCGGCTCGGCTTGGCTCGAATTCTAAACGAGCCAAACTCGAGCCAGGGTTAGCTCGGTTCGAGCTCGGCTCGTGGCTTGGTTCGAGCTCGGCTCGTGGCTTGGTTCGAGCTCGGCTCGTGGCTCGGTTCGTTGGCTTGGCTCGTGACTCGGTGCATATAATAATATATATATATAATATATAATATATATATTTATTTATATTTATATAGTATTATCATAATTACTACTACTATTATTATGATTATTATTTTTATATTAGGATTTTAAAACGGGAAATTTTAGGCGCACCGCCTTTTCCTGGAGAAAAACCGACCCAAGCGTTACGGTTAGGTCTCCCCGTGACCACTTGGTCAGGTGTGAGACCTAACTGTCACGGTTTGCCCTAACCGTGACAGTTATATCTGGGGGATCCGTAGTCAATATTAGGTATGTAATTATGGTGAAGTGATTGTGCGCGGGGGGCTATATGTCACGGTTTGGCAAACAGTGACATATTGCTTTTATTTTTATTTTTTAAGCATTAAACATTGTTTTTATTTTAATTTTATCACTGTAAACTTGAGAATGAAAAGACGGGAAACACCGTTCGATCGGAGTTTGATTTCCTGTATCTTCCGATTGATTTCAAGTTAGTATCTATTCGAATAATATTATATTAATTTTATGGTGTAAATACTACATGTATATATATATATATATATATAGCTAAGTTTTGACGTTGATATATACGTACAGGCATGGTTTGAATGCCGGATATGCGTTTGTGAACTTTACAACATCTGAAGCAGCTTGGAAGTTTCATACGTCGGTTAAAGGAAAACATTAGGATTGTTTCAAAGCAAAAAGATTGCGGATGTTAGTCGTGCTAGAATCTAGGTACTTTATACTTTAGTTTTATTAACGTACTCACCTTAGTCATAGCTAGTAGAAGTAGTGTGAGAAAGATGGTTGGGGGGAGAGGTAGGGTTGTGGCACTAGGATCTTGCACCATGGTCCGGTGGTGTGGTCTACTTTTTCTGACGTCATCATGGTTTATTAGTCTGTACAAATGATGATTAATTATCGATTACTAGTTTCACCGTCACATCATTCTATCTTTTCGTGAATATATAATATAACTATTGTTCTTATGATCTGTATTATTTCATTAGATATTTGAAGAAGCTAAGAAATTATGCTCTGAAACTGGTGTGAAAGTGCTATTGCATATGGTGGTGCACCGATTTATCCTCAGGTTTATATACTTTTAAAATCATTAACAAACACTGTTTTATGGGTTTAATCACTAACAAACAGTGCGATTCAATTCATCTTTTTTTCTAATTGCTTAATTAGTCTTTGTAATCTGTTATCTTTAATCTTGATTCAGAACGCGTTGACTTTCATCTTTGTGGAGACAAAACGCAGCGCAGATTCTTTGGAAAACTGGTTATGCAGGGTCGGTTTCCCTGCTGCTGCAATTCATGGTCATATTACAAGTAATTTTTGCGTTTAATTATTTTTTAAACAAGTTGGTTGTTATTTATCACATGGTTCTAATCGTAAAATCAGTTGTTATCAGACATATACAATTAACATTCAACATTGAAAATAAACAAACAAAGAAACAAACAAACAAACAACAACAAACATACAAACAAACAAAACACAACCAAATATCATCATAACTGAAACTGCACATATATATATATATACAACGAGTTTTTAAATACAAAAAGAAATAAAATACAAACAAAATATCTATCTAATCCATCATCCCGGATCGCTGCCCTGACCAGACCCGCCCGCGCCACATGGGCCAACACCGTCATGGTCTAACCGCCTCGGTGGCTGTGACAACAACGGCGTACCCGAGGCGGTATAGTCCGCGACCATGTGCTGGTGATGACCCAGTCCATCATATTATGCAGCCTCGCGGTCGTATCCTCCAGCCTTGCGGTCGTATCCTCCAGCCTCGCGAACCCTGTCTCGTGTGTCCTGAATCATATCAAGAACATGAGCAGGCAAATCGCACAGCGTGGTACACGCGCTGGGATGCTGGGGCGGGTCCTGGTCGTGCGGCGGGGGAATGGACTGATCCTCCCCGCCGCCAAGGGCCGTGGGCGTCCTGAAGGTGGACCTTAGCCCCCGCCGCCGGTGGCCCCGTGGGTCCGGGCAACGGTCGGGCACCCATGGCACGAGCTCCTGGTATCTGGTGAGTAGGTGCCATGTGCCGTCGGGGAACCTCCGAACTATCCTCATCCCAGTGGCGGTGCTCCGGCCGGCCACGCGCACAGGAGTCGGAGGTAGCGGGAGCTGGGACATGGCCTGTGCGTACCCCAAGCCCGAGCGATCCGGGAAACGATTTTTCCCGCCCACTAACGCCCCTCGCGACTGCCGATGATAATAACTAGCAAAATAATCAGCGAGGGCGTGCGCGAGGTGGCAGTGTCGGTGTGTGAGTACACACGAAGAAAAAAAGGTCGGCGGCGTTGGCCCTGTCGGTCCCCGCCCCACGACCAGCGACGGACGTGGCGATAAGTCGGTTGAACGTATCTATACAGAGGGTCTCGTATATGAGAGGACCTCGTATCACCGTCGTATGGTCCGTCGCCTATCGCAGGCCACCAGACTGATCGGAGTCGTCTGGCCCGCGGATCAAGGCGGTGGTGTACATCGGCTGTCGGGTCTCCTCCTCCGTGTAGAGGCCGCTGACGACAGCGAACCGCCTAAGTGACATGCGGTGGAGGACCCCGAACAACCGGAAAGCAACCTCGCGGGCGCACGACCGTCCGCTATGTCGTCCTCGTCCAGCTCTGCAAGTCACTGGTCACGTGGACGGAACGTGAATGTGCAGTAGAACCCACGG
The DNA here is from genome assembly GCA_024085815.1 of Flaveria linearis. Lineage (NCBI taxonomy): Eukaryota > Viridiplantae > Streptophyta > Magnoliopsida > Asterales > Asteraceae > Flaveria > Flaveria linearis. The sequence continues at coordinate 26,353 of JABSNV010000869.1, forward strand.
TGAGCTCTCGATGGGCATCGGGTCATCCGGAACAGTTGCTCCCACGGGTCGTCCTCGCCGATGATCTCCATAAACCGGCCGCGCTCTCCAACGAGCTATAAGAAGTCATCCGACAGGACGGTCCCCGGTGCTGGCACACGTGCTCTCAGGTCCTGAACCGATCGTACGGTGTAGTCCCCTGCTCGAACTGCAGCGTCGGGCAGTCATCAATGCCGGGGATAAAGCATCGTCGGCATCCATATCTGCGAAAAAAACGTATTTATCATTATTTGCAATGTTTATAAAATTAATGGTGACGGTTATTATTATTATATTATTATTATATTATATTATATTATTATTATTATACTATATTATTATTATTATATTATTATTATTATATTATTAATATTATTACTAATACTAATATTATATTATTATTATTACTATTATTATTACTATTATTATTATTATTAAATTATTATATTATTATTATTATTATATAAAAATATTATTATATTATTATTATACTAATACTATTATTATTAATATTATTACTAATACTATTATTATTATTATTATTATTATTACTATTATTATTACTATATTATATTTTAATATTATAATTATACTATTATTAATATTATTATTATTATTATTAGTATTATTATTAATATTATTACTATATTATTAATTTCTATTATTACTATTACTTATAACTATTATTATTATTATTATTATTATTTATTATTATTTCTAATAATAATAATAAACCGTCGACAAACTACGTTACACAACGGGAAAAATCTATCAAATCTATAAGGGAAAAACCTATCAAAATATTTGGAAAACCTATCAAATCTATTTGAGAAAACCTATCAAATCTATTTGGTAAAACCTATCAAATCTATTTGGGAAAACCTATCAAATCTATTGGTAAAACCTATCAAATCTATTCGGGAAAACCTATCAAATCTATTTGGGAAAACCTATCAAATCTATTTAGGAAAACTATCAAATCTATTTGAGAAAATTATCAAATCTATGGTTTAAACTGTAAATTACGTACCGAAAACGCGGTGGTGCAGCGGCGGTGGTGTGGTGCAGCGGCGGTGGTGGTCAGCGGCGATGGTGGCCAGCGGCGATGGTGGTCAGCGGCGATGGTGGTGAGTGGCAGTGGTGGTGAGCGGCGGTGGTGGTGGAAGATGAATGTGTCACGGGGAGGGCTCGCGGTGACGGTTTGGCCTCGAACGTGAGCGGCGGTGGTTGTGAGCGGCGGTGGTTGTGGTGGTGGTGAGCGGCGGTGGTTGTGTTTGTGGTTGTGGGTTTGTGGTTGTTTGTGGTTGTGTTTGTGGAAATGGGGTGTCGAACGGTTTAAAGAAGACACCAGTACCTTCGAGGTCACGGTTTGGCCTCCACGTGACATCTTAGCAGAAGAGGTCACGGTTTGGCCTCCACGTGACCTCTTACACACACGGTACTCGGGTGGCAGGTGCACTAATCGAGGAGAAGTCAGATTCATAAAATATCTCAAGAGGTCACGGTTTGCCCTCCACGTGACCTCTTGGTTTTTTTGTAATATATAATAATATTATTATTATTATTATTATTATTATTATTATATTATTATATTATATTATTATATTATTATTATTATTATTATTATTATACACTTTTACCATCTTCATTTAACTTTTCTTCCATCTTCCTGCAATTGTAATCGTACATTCCCCCGTAGGAGACGAACACAAGGTCTTCCACCAGTATGAAAAATCCTTCCACATGTCGGTTTTGAAAAGGTAATTCCATCGTCTTTTGATATTCTCCCGAACGTGCCACCTGCATAGGTTTTAGTAGCACTCGGGAACACTGTGTCACACGCACTCATCAGGGCCAGGTCCCTGTCTGTGGCAATAACGCGGGGCTCCACACACCCATCGAGCATATCTCTGATCTGCTCCAGTACCCATGTGAAGTTGTCTTGCCGTTCCCTTGATATAAATGCATACGCGATACAAACGATTCGACGTCGACGTAACGCCAATAATCTGAACAAACGGAATGTTGTACATGTTGGTCTTGTACGTCGTGTCTATCAACATCACGTGCGGGAATGCGCCCACATTTATACGAAGTAGGATGACAAAAGAAAACATCTTCCACGGCCTTAGTAGTTGCATTCGTTCGTATTTCATACAGGAACTCTTTAGATTGTAGCAGGTTTTCAAGTTCCTGCATTGGTGTGATGCCTTCTCTCCCCCCAGCCCTAAACTTTGACATCAAATTTTATATGTCTTGAAAAACACAGACGTTGCGGGGAAACTGGAAACTGCTCCCTTACGGCTGAATGGATATGTCGTGGCCGCACGTGCTGCCTGTGTAATTTCTCGACAAGATCAATTTCTTCGGCGGTCATCTTCCTAAGATACGCGTGGCCCTCCTCGTACACAACAGGATCATGGTTGTGGCTCGTTTCTCACCTCTAACATCCAACTGTCACTCTTTCCTACGTACTTCCCTACGAGTTTAAAGGGACATCCTTTCTTTATGCTCCCAGTATGTCTACTTGTGCCAGTGAATTTTAGGTTCACCACTACGATTGCATATTAGTTCCACATCCTTTTTCGTGACCGACCCACCACAATGACGCACCCATGCTCGCGTCCTCTCGTTTTAGCCCACTTCTCCAAGTCCTCACGAGAATCAAAATACTGAAAACATGATAAAGCTAGACATAAAAAAAAACAATATATAAACAAATAAAAAATAAATAAACAAAAGAAAAAACTCTTCGTACTTGATTGATTTTATAAGAAACCGTAGCCTTTCTTATCCGATCCTCATCCCCATCATGCTCCGCGGTGTCCCCATGGTTTTTTGAGGTGAACCGAACCGTCACATCATCTATGTCATTCCCATTAAAAGTATCCGACACATGTGTAATTTCTAGTTCTGACTGGTACGGGGGATGTCCGTAATCCAGCTCTGTTGTGAGTGGTACGTGTTCGGGGCATGCCCGTAAGAATTGCAAGGGGGATATCTGTACCTTCACCATAACCTATCGGTCCAAATAAAGAGTTGTACGCCTCTTGAGCAAATATGTTCGACGGGTGGTTTCCTCCTCCCCCCACGAAGGGTGACTCCCGTATACGTAATATTCCTAAAAAAGATAATGGTTAGATATTTCAAATAATAAGTTATAAAAATCATATACTAGTTCAACCTGGTTCGAATCTTCGATATGTGGCACCTCATTCAAATCTGGAAGCTTCGGCTTTTGATAATGATCTCCCGAACCCGACATTGTTTTCGAATTAACGCGTTTTTGGAATGACGAAGGCTGAAAAATCTCGAGTGTTGGATGAATGAAAGCTCAAAATCCAAGGTCGATTAAAAACTGAAAATTTGGATTATGAAATTGAAAACGGAAGTTTGGAAATGGATATGCCGATTGTTCTAAGTTGAAAGGTATATAAGGTGAAATTCTGGGGCACAAACCGTCACGGTTTGGCCACCACGTGACGGTTTGTGCCGGGAATCCCGGCCTTTTGTCAAAATCACGTCTACGTCGTACCTTAAACTGAGACCTTGTACCCTAGAGGTCACGGTTTGGCCTCCACATGACAGTTTGGTGACCGCTTCTCAACTTTAACAGCCTATTTTGTCATTTTTGTCGTTTTGTTGTCACGAGGTCACGGGGACTACCACCCCAAAACGTGACAGCAAGACCATGCGGTCACGGGGACTACCACCCCAAACCGTGATAGCAAGCCCATGCGGTCACGGTTAGGTGCCAAAATGTGACCGCAAGACCTAACCGTGACCGTTTGAAACGGCCCACCTCCAAAAAACCATGCGGTGTCCCCATTAGGACCCTTTTAAAAAGGTTTTCTTCAAATAAAAATGGATTTTAAAAAACATCAAGTGTTTTTTAAAAAAAATATATAACTTGATAGTAAATGTTTATATTCAAAAGAATAATCTTTGTTCCCTAAGTACGGAGTACCCAACAAAAGGTAAAAGCCCTAATATATATTTTTTGTGTTTTCATAGAAATAATATGAAAAAACTAGGAGGTGACCGCGCGTTGCAGCGGAGTCAAGTATAATAATTTTAAGTCTTGAAGCTAAAAGTTAAAGTAAGTAGATTTGCTTGTGGATTTTTAATGTAGCATCCTCCTGACAACACAATTACAACATTTCACGACATCAATATCAATTCGTGCGATACATTCGCCCTATTTCAAGGAGTTCAAATTTAACTTTGTATGCGCTATAAATTTAAAAACATATATGAATAGGTTAATATGGGTGTCTTGCAATCAAACAGGTCATATTATAGAAAGCTACATAATAGAATCACTCAAATTGGTAGGCGTTTCAAAAACTAAACCCAGCCTTTAAAAATATCATGTTATAGAAAGCTACATAATGAAACCATTCTTTTATACAAATTTAGAATACTATTGTAATGTAGACGTTTCAAAAACTAAACCCAGCTTGAATCTAAACTCAACCGGATAGAATTAACTTACAAAGACTATAGTTGCATGAATGATCTAGAGTACTCACTAATAGCATGAACAATTTCATCTAAACAAACAATAAATAAATATTACTATGAATTGTACAAATTAATTACATAATGAAATCAACCAAGTAAAATATAAATTATGAAAACAATTGATTAGCGATACAACACTCACCCTTATCAATAAACAACTAATGAGACTTTATATAATGTATCGGTTTGAGGTTTCAATTTATTGTAGGTTTTTGTATCTAGCAGGATACCCGCGCGTTGCTGCGACGACGACAATTTGTAACATGTTACTCTTTTCGGTTCGTGCAATATAACTTGGTAACGGTCCTAGTTTTGAATGCTACTCACTGATTGTAGTTATAGCTTGAAGACGACATGCATATAAACATGTACATACATAATTCTGTCATATTTACCCAACTTTGTTGGTTAACAGTGTATTTACAAGTCTCATGAGTTTATATTAAGGGTTATCTTGTGGTTGAGGGTAACAAAACTGACATTGGATGTTTTTTTTGTTAATTACGTATTCAAGTGGTAATAGATATTTATTACAAATATTCATACTTTTAAAACCTAACAAACCATTTAATATATCCAAAGAGACAACCCCATGGTAACATGGGTAGTCCCAACTAAATCGTAAATGAGGGTTTCCAATCATTAGAAAATGCAAAAATGGTAATCGCAGGAGTAGTGTAGGCTAAATTAATAGAATCCTAGAGAGTTACCTTAATATCGTTTAAAATTTATCATGATAATATTCTTATATGACAACTAAAAACACAACAAATTTGAAAGAAACTTAGAGAGCAGGAAATAAAAACTTACTCCATATAATATTAATTAATGTTATAGTTACCCATTTTAGGTATGAAAAACCAATCATGGTAACACCTAAATAAATAATGACAGTACAATATGAAACCAAAAAAGAAAGAAATACATAATTTAAGAAATAAAACTCCAACCTTTGCAGTTGAAGTCACATTCAACCAAGCCATACGTAGCCCTTCATTGACCAGGTAACCGCAATTGGATTCATCTGCTATTGACTCTAAATCAGAGGCCAATTGACCCATTTTAGTTTTTATCAGTTTCGTTAGCAATCCGGTCTTGCAACTTCAAGAATCAGATGGCTGATTTCCACCTACATTAAAGATAGATATTATATGTAATCACCATCGATTTAGGACTATTTATGTGCAATTGATAATTTATTTAAACAAAATGTGCACAACTCTGTTTGCAAAATCTTATGCGTGTAAATAAGACTAACGACGTTAATTACTAAAGGACTTAAAAAATGTAACAAAGTTATGATTTGTGTGATGTATTCAATAAATTATTATTAAAACCAGAGGGAAGCATAGGAACAATCATGTGCTTAAGTTATGCTTTGAGTTTGGTCTTTCCTTTTAGAACTTACAAGTTTAGTCGAACTTTAACTATAGTACTTTGAAAGATAATACATAGTCTACTTTACAATGACAATTCTGAAAAAATTGGTATTGTTACGTTTTAGTTTAAAGCAAATTGTAGTGAAATCCCAGTTGACTTTATGACCAAAATGCATTCAAAATGCCTACTCTGTGCAGTCAACATATACAATATGCAGTCAAAAATGCAAAAACGTTGTGAATTATGCAACCAAAACGCCATTGAGTTTACGACCATGTTAGTTTATGACTAGACCAATTTAAATGTTATCTTATGATCAAATCAGTTTATGAGCAAATGAGTTTATGACCATGCCAATTTATAACCAGATTAATTTATGACCAACTGAGTCATGACCAAATGCAGTACACATACCTGAGATGTAGAGTCCCAAAGCTCGCATTATTCCGCACAATCCCTTTTTAGCCACAACCGTTGTTGTAAAAAACATACTTAGTCTAAGAAAATAGGCAAAACACACCATTTAGTCAAAATATTTAACCTTACATAAATCAGTCATATGATGATATAGATAGGTTGGACTCACCTAGTTTAGTTTAGTTTCTTTCATTTTGGATGTAATAGGACAAATGTTAGATAACCTTGACTTATGTAAGTAATAGTTTAGTTTTGCTCTGACCCAGCGAATCTACTAGCGAATCTACAGATTCGCTAGTAGTCAGCTGAAGAAAGTCGCCCGGCGAAACTGTTGCTCGCCGGGTGAACTTACCAGTTGGTCAGGGTAGATTCGCTGTAGCGAATCTACCAGCGAATTTGCGTCTGGTTATATATATGCATTTGATGTATCTTTGGCAGCAAGTTTTGCCATACCTAATTGAGAAATACTTTTGCATTACTGTGTCATAGCTCGTTTTAGGCTGGAATTGTGTTTGTTTTGTTATCTTTGAGCCTTGTTTATTGATATTGATTGAGTTTGGATCATATGGCTACATATTGAACTCTTTTCTTCATTTTTGCACTGTTTGATTCTGTATTCTTGAGATATTATTGTGATTATCATCTCAATAGCACGTAAATCGATCACCAATGGACCAACAATATGGTATCAGAGCCTTTGTGCTCTTGATTTGTTGAGTTTTGGGGTTTTGAGGTGTTTTTGAAGAAAAGTCACTGTTTCATTCGATTTGCATCATCAAAGGGTGTTTTACTCATAGAAATTTGTAGAAAAACCATTGCTCAAGTAGTAAGGAGACATCCCAATCGTCCAATCACTAATTCATAGCGATTTGGATGAGTTTAGAGTGATTTTCAGACCGAAAAGTGTTGTTGTCATCAGGCGAATTTAGTGCTCTTCCAGCGAATTTGTGATTCCGAGCGCAATTTTTTATTGCGATATTTTGCGAATCTGCTGTCATTGAACGAAAGTTCACCTTTGTTACCTTATTCTCAAGCGAAGATACCGTCGAATTTACACTAGAACGAAAGTTCTACTAGTTCTGCGAACTTGTTCAGCGAACTAGAGCAGCAATAGCACTGATTCGAGCGAATCTGCTGTGGTTGCCTAGCGAATTTACCGGCGACCTTGCCAGCGAATTACATCTTTTCAGCGAATCTAATTTCTGATTCCATCATGTCTACTTCAATTGTGAATCTGACTGATATGGAGTGCGTTCAACCAAACAGGCCACCGAGGCTTGTCAACGGAGAGAATTTTGAGGATTGGAAACGGTGCTTGAAAGCTTTCTTCTTCTACACTGATCATGGTCAGTGGGAATCTATCACTAACGGACCTCACCTACCAACAACAACTGTCGGATCTATCACTTCACCAAATCAGGATCCTAGCACTTATACTGAGATTGACATCAAGCTGCTCGATCGCGACAAGAAAGCTCTTGGAGCGTTGATTCTGTGCCTACATCAGGATATTTTATAACAGGTTTGCTGAGCACACTACCGCTAAGGCATTGTATGATGCCTTATGTGAATTTTATGACGGGAACGAAGATCTGAAGAAAGACAAGAAAGCTCAGGCTCAGAAGGAGTTTAACTCATTCGTGGGATATAAGCATGAGACACTTACTGATATAACAAACCGTTTTCTGTCAGTTTCAAGCAACCTGAAGAAGTATGATGAACAGCTTGGAAATCATGAGCAAGTGAGTAAATTGTTAGACTCTCTTCCTGCTCAGTGGAGTCTGCAAATCAAATTACTCAAACAAGAAAGAAATTTTGCTGATTACAAGTTGATGGATGTAATCAACAAGTTAAAGTCATTTGATCTTGATGTGAAGAGAAGAGAGTATAATCAAACCATGATGTCTCCCAATGTCCCTCCTCAAAACGCTGCATTGATTTCATCCGCTGCAAACTCTAACTATTATGGTGCAACTTGTGGGAGTTCATCTGGTAATGGTGGCTTTGCTAACTCTGGGTATGGTAAAATTGTTAACTCAGGAAGTGGTGGTTGTAAGGATGCTGGGTCAAGTTCAAATGCCTTAGTTTCTACTCAAATTGCACACGATACTATGGCACTGTTTGGATTATTTGTGCAAAGTTATGAGGCTTTGGTGGCTGGAGAATTGAAAGGTCGTGGTATGACAGTAGAAGATATGTATCAGGTTGATCCTGATGACCTTGAAGAAACCGACATTCAGTGGCAAATGGCCATGCTTACTCTTCGTGCCAGGAGGTTCATGGAAAGAACTGGCAGAAAGATTTTGGAAACCAGAGTCAGAACAATGCTCTGGGATATGACAAGTCTAAGCTCAGATGTTTCAATTGCAAGCAGCTCGGTCACTTCAAAAGAGAGTGTCCTTCTCCCATTGTCACTGAACCTGTTAATCCTGGAAACTCAAGAACCATTCCAGTCATGGAAAAGGTTGAAGAAGCTAAGCCCAAGAAAGAAACTGCTCTGTTGACCAACTTTGATTGGAGTGCAGAAATTGAAGAATCAAAGGAGGAAATCAACCATGCACTGATTGCTGAGATAGTGGAGGAACATGCTCTTGATGATGGGGACATTTACAGTTTTAATCCTTTCAAGGAGTTCTATGGTGAAGCTGATAATGAAGTTGATACAATGGTGAATCTATTGGGTCTGAAGCCATTCAAACGGTTAAGGAATGTGTAGGTGTGTATCAAGCTGTTGTTCAAGAAGAGATTGTTCAAACTGATCTGGTATGTGAAGCTGTTAAGGAAGAGGTTAAGTTGGCTGGTGAAAACGAGGAGTTGAAAATGAAATCAAGGATTGAAGAAGCCAAGAGAGAAGCTGTGGAGGAGTACAAGAGGAACACTCCTTATTGTCAATGTGATCGTGCTCTCGCAGCAGAAAAACTGGTAATGGGTCTTCCTTATGAAATTGTTGAAGACATGTGTTCCTCTGCATGCAAAATTCGTTGATTGGCATATATAAAGCTAATAGGTTGCTTATAATGAATGAAAATGAATAAAGAAAACCAATAAAGAGCTTAAACAAAATGAGTCAAAGTATTTTGTTAAATTAAGAGAAGCCTTGAAAGAAAATGAACATTTAAAAAGGACACTTTTGGAAAAGAACTGTGAGGTTAACTATTTAACTGAACAAGTCACACTTGCTGAATTTGAAGTCAGAAAACTTAAAAATAAATAGAACAGTGGTCTCTTTCGAGCATGAAAAGGGAGGAACTATGCAAAAAAAAAAGGGGGGCAAGGATAAAGACCGGTTTGGGTAATGAAAATAATGCATTGGTATATCCTCCACCTAGTACTTTCTGTTATTCTCCTATGCCCACTCCTCATCCATCAAATGAGTTGATACAAGAGATTACAGAATGATACTAACAGCTCTGTTGCAGGTTTAGAAGGAGATAATTCTAAGGAGTTGCGAGAAGGATATGATTATGGTGGAAGTGTTGGTCTCGGGAGCTCTAGTATTAATGATTTTAATTCCAAGAAGTCATTTGTAGACATTAGTTTAAGTAATCATTTTGTGTCTGGTGGAACTATTTGGATTCAAACTCTGGGAAATGTAATAGTAACTTAGGATGTTCTGTTTCAAACACTCGTGATGATTTAAATGTTTTAAATTCTGCAGTTAATGTTAATGTGTATGAATGATGCAGCTCAACTTTCAGGTCATGTCTCTGAAAGTGAAACAAAAACTAATTGCTTTAACAAATTCTTCTCTCATCCAATCCCATCTTTTACACCAATAAGGATTTCTAAACCAAAAGGTAAAGAAACGTCTTCTTCCTCTGAAGATAACGAAGATAAAAGTGAACAAAAACCAGTTAAAGAGAATGTTATGTCAGAGAAGTCAAACGAGTCATATGACTCGAACAGTGATTCAGATTCTAGATTGTCAGAATGTGATGAAGTAATATCTATTGATAGAGTTCCTTCATCAAATTGTTCCAAAACAAGGCTGAGATCCCATTGTTTTAGATGTGGAAAGGATGGTCATTTAATTAAGCAATGTCCTATATCAGGTGGTCTTAACAAACAGAATAAATCTTTGGAACTAGATTGACAGCTTTTGTACATGGTTTCTTTTGCAGAAAATCTGTTCCTCCAAGACCTAAGTACACTAAGACTTGGGTCCCAATTTCAAAAGTCTAACCAATTTTTATGACAGGAACATTCAGAGGCCGCTGTAAATAGTTATGGCATGTAGATAGTGGATGTTCCCGCCATATGACTGGGTTGAAGGACCTGCTGACAAATTTTAGAATAATTGATGGTGGATATGTTGCTTTTGCTGGAGAGACAAGAAGGGTGGTAAGATGATTGGCCAAGGAGATGTCTCAAATGGTTCCTGACTTTGGAGAAAGTAAACTATGTTCCAGAATTGGCATTCAATCTTCTCAGTGTATCACAGATCTGTGATAAAGATATTCCGTGATGTTCCTCGCCAATGAATGTCTGTTCTTGAAACCGGAGTTCTCTATCCCTGAAGAGATGGTGATCATGAGAGCTCCAAGGAGAAATGATACCTACTTGTTAAATATGGGATCGAAAGATCATCTTCCACCGTGACCTGTCTTTTATCAAAAGCTTCTTCTCATGAATCTTTTCAGTGGCATAAAAGATTAGGGCATATCAATTTTAAATTGATAAACAAGTTAGTTAAGAACAATTGGTCAGGGGACTACCACTGAAAGACTATTCTGTGGTAGAAAAATGCATGGCTTGTGCAAAAGGAAAACAACATAAAAAGCCACATAAACTTAAATTTCAAAACTCGATTGAGCATCCCTCGAATTGTTACATATTGACTTGTTTGGCCCTATCAGTGTTAAATCAATTGCTAAGAAATCTTATTGTCTTGTTGTGACAGATGTTGTGACAGATGATTTTCCAGGTACTCTTGGGTGAGATTTCTGTCTAACAAAAGTGAGACCGCTGAGGAATTGATGAAGCTGATCCCACTGATTGAGGTTCTTGGAAAGAGAAAGATTCAAGCCATCAGAAGCGACAATGGCACAGAGTTCAGAAATCCACATATTCAATTCATTCTGTGAACAAAAGGGTATTCTCAGACAGTTCAGTGCTGCCAGAACACCTCAACAAAATGGTGTTGCTGAACGTAAGAACAGAACTCTAATTGAAGCAGCTAGAACGATGTTGATCGAGTCAAAGCTTCCGATTATCTTTTGGGCTGAGGCAGTTAATTGTGCAGCTTATGTACTTAACCGGGTATTGATTGTCAAGAGCAAATGAAGACATCATACCAGTTGTTCCGAGGAATTAAGCCTCTTATTGATTTTCTGCGTCCTTTCGGTTGCTCTTGTACTCTGTAAATACCCAAGACCAGAAAACAAAGTTTGGTGCGGTCTCTGATGAATGTTTCTTTGTTGGGTACTCAGAAACACAAAAGGCGTATCGTGTGTATAATAAACGATCGCGGATTGTGCAAGAGTCCTACTATGTCGACTGGCAAGAATCAAACTCAACAAGCATTGGAATGAGCCTGCATGGTTTTATGATTCTACCACTGTCTTCAAGTCATTCAATTTGCCAATTCTCGATGATGATGACGTTATTCCTCACTCGTCTGTGAATCTGACTCCACCACAACCGCAACGTCTGCAACCACCTCATTACCTCCCACTTCATTTGATATCCCACCTTCACCACCTTCACCACCACTTCCATCATCTGATTCATTATCTCAACCATCTTCATCTAATCCTACAAGCTCATCTACCATACCATCCACCGCTTCATCCATTCAACACCCTCATATCGATCCAATTCCCACAAATCCATCCACTTCCACATCAACATCACAACTTAACCCTTCATTGCTTAACACTAATTTTAAAACCTTAAAAGATCACCCTCATGACTACATCATTGGATCTATCACAGACGGGGTGAGGACTCGAAGTCAAAGTGGATTGATAAATGAGTGCCTTTATACAGCTTTTCTATCTCAGATCGTTCCAAAGAATTACAAGCAAGCACTTGAAGACCCAAGCTGGGTGGACTCTATGCAATCCGAGTTACAACAGTTTAGGAAGTTAAAAGTCTGGGAGTTAGTTGATCTTCCTCCAAACAAATGTCCCATTGGTACCAAGTGGGTTTTCCGAAACAAGCCAGATGATCGTGGTATTGTTATTAGAAATAAAGCAAGATTGGTTGTTCAAGGATTTGCTCAGGAGGAGGGGATAGACTACACTGAAGTGTTTGCTCCAGTTGCTCGTATCGAAGCCATCAGAATCTTTCTTGCACATGCAGCTCACAAGAACTTTAAAGTTTTTCAGATGGATGTGAAGTGTGCATTTCTGTATGGAAACATTGATGAGGAGATATATGTGTGTCAGCCACCAGGTTTGAGGATCCAGATTTCCCAGATAAAGTGTACAAGCTAGACAAATCTTTGTATGGGTTACATCAAGCTCCCCGAATCTGGTATGAGACCTTGACGCAGTATCTCCTCAGCAAGGGTTTCTCTCGTGGGACTATAGATATGACACTCTTTAAGAAGGAGGTTGATGGTGAGATGCTGATTGTTCAAGTGTATGTCGACGACATTATCTTTGGATCAACAAATGAAAAGCTGTGTAAAGATTTTGAAGAAGTGATGAAGGATCGCTTTGAAATGAGCATGATGGGGGAGATGTGCTTCTTCTTAGGATTGCAGGTGGAACAGAAACCGGAAGGCATTCTTATTCATCAAGAGAAGTACATCAAGAAATCATTACAAAGTTTGGCATGGATGATTCAAAGCCAGAACTTACTCCCTTTACTGCTCAAACATGCTTGTCTCCTGATGATAATGGGAAGTCCGTGGATGCTCATCGATATCGCTCGATGATTGGATCTCTCATGTATCTGACTGCAAGCCGTCCAGATATCACATTTGCCGTGTGCTACTGTGCTCGTTATCAAGCCAATCCCAAAGAATCACATGAGCTAGCGGTTAAACGCATTTTTCGTTATCTCAAGGGTTCCTCTCGTTTGGGTCTTTGGTATCCAAAAGGTGGGAACTTTGATTTACATGCTTTTTCTGATAGTGATCATGGTGGTTGCCGGATTAACAGAAAGTCAGTCACCGGTGGATGTCAATATCTGGGTGACTGTCTTGTTTCGTGGCAAAGCAAAAAGCAAACAACAGTGTCCTTATCCACAGGAGAAGCTGAATATATTGCTGCATCAAGCTGCTGTTGCCAAGTGCTCTGGATTCAACACCAGATGATAGATTATGGCATCAACTTCCTTCACACTCAATCTTCTGTGACAATGAAGCCGCTGTTGGAATTGCCAAGAATCCAATTCATCACACTCGAACCAAGCACATCGAAACAAGAATTCATGCCATTCGTGACGCTCAGGAAAAGGGGTTCATTGATATTATTCCTATTGAACTAGGAAGCAGAAAGCAGATCTTTTCACTAAAACATTTGATAAACCACGTTTTTATGAACTGATCTCCATGCTAGGATTAATATCCTTCTGAAACCTTTTTTTTGAGTAAAATAAAATAATAATTAAAAAAAAAACTGTTTGAGATGTATATATACATATTTTTCTTATGGTCTTGATCGTTTGTCTGCTTAGAGAATCCTTGTGTCCCATATATTTTTTTAATTTTCCTTTCCTTTCGATATTAAAAAATTTTCTATTAAGTACGTTTTTTTTTAATAAAAATTTTGGGGGAGATTTATGCCAATGATAAGTTTTAACTTTTATTCTCTCAGGAATTCAAGAAAATGAAGTAAGAAAGAGGGAACATCTTGCGCTGGGATATGCATGATAGACTCATCCCAAAAACGAAGTAAACAAGTGATCATGCAGCCAAATTAAAGATCATAACTCAGTAATAAGGATTATCCTCATGATACTTTGGTCTGCACAAAGATATAAGTCTTTTCTAAAACTTGGTTGAGAGTTACTGATTGTCATCTTGCTCATGTACTGTGTTTACTATTAGGATCAGATTATTAATGCAAAGCTTATGGTGTTTCTCACCGGGATGGTGACTCGGTGATAATGCCCTCTAAGTCAAACATTAAATAATCCTAAATAGCCTATTACTGTACATACTTTCATTACATTTAGGATTAGATTATTGATGCGAAGCTTATGGTGTTTCCCACGGGATGGTGACTTGGTGATAACGCCCTCTAAGTCAAACATTAAATGATCTCAAATAGCCCATTACTATATATACTTTCATTTTTTACATAAGGAAAGATGTGTGTTTGTCTCCTCTGCTATGCGAAAGCATTGACCTGGAGTGATGATCTTCTCTGCTATGCGAAAGCATTGACCTGAAGCTCTCATCAACACGCCTAGACGATCTTCTTTGCTATGCGAAAGCATTGACCTGAAGCTCTCGTCAATCAGTCAAAGGTTGAGTTTGCATCTCATGAGTATATATCTTGCATTTATGTGTGTTTGCATCTGTATATCATAGTGTCTCATATGTGTATGTGTCAGTCATTGTGTTTGCATTAAGTAGATTCAGTATAGTGAGCAGGCAAAAATCAATGATTATGCTCGATAAACCTTGATGTCGAGACTAATTCTTTACCAAATATCAGTGGGGACCAAGTTGCTGAGTTACTAAGACAATTCAAACATGATAAACAGTTGCAGATCACAAGTTGAAAAGAACAGGGAATGGGTTAAAGCGGACAAACATATCAGCAATCTCGCTAAGTCATGTCCCTCTGAAAAACTTCGAGAAAAAGATTATATTATATCCTTAAACCGTTTAACTTTAATTTTATTCTAATCTCTTTTATTCTTTTATTTTATTTTTATTTTTATTTTTATGCAAAGTTTTATTTTATCGTGGGGCAATAAGGTATTCAAAAGGCAAAATTTTAATTTTTTATGATATTTTGTTTATTTCATTTTATTTTATTTATTTTATTTTAATATTTTTTTAATTTTATCTTATTTTAAAATTTGTTTTTGAATCGGGCGAAATTAAGATTCGCTATAGCGAACCTATAGTTTCGCCAGTAAGCTCGACCAGCTGCATGGTCAAACCAACATGTTGAGTTTACCGGGCGAATCTATAGATTCGTTACAGCGAATCTATGTCTTATAAAAGTTACAGTGAAGGCGAAATTCTTCACAGTAACCCTAAAAACAAAATACCCTTTCATCGAGCGAAATTTCAGAATACTCTTTTAGTTTTGATTTCCGTTGGACTGTACGTTATAGAAGCTTTAGGTAGGTGTCGCGAACATCGGTAAGCATTTAATCGGTGTATTTCACTTCGCATTGTGGGATCTGGCATGTTCGCCTGGGTTAGGGTTCGTGAAACTCGTCCAGCGAACTTGCTGATCTTCAGGCGAATCTGAACGAAAGTTCAATTGAACTCAAGCGAATTTGTAAATTCACCCAACAACTTCGCCTGTTCACTTGAATCGAGCGAAACTATAAATTCCCCAGAGCAAACTTAATGTTTTCCAACAAAATTAAGCTAAAAGTCACTTGAATTTCAGCGAATCTATATAATCGCCTCTGTAAATTAACTAAGGTCGAGCGAATTTGAACGAAAGTTCATATGATTTGAGCGAATCTATAGATTCACCTTAGCGAATTTATAGATTCACCTTAGCGAATTTATAGATTCAATTGAGCGAATTTAATTTAATTCTTTTGTTTTTGCTTTCATATATTCTCACACACTTATTATGTTGTATACTTAGACTTTTCTAATCTGTTTTTCAGTAACCATGGCTAATTTAAAGTTCGATGAGAAGAACAACACTGTAGCTATATTGGATGAAGACAATCCCAAAGCTGCAGGGTTCAGAGACTGCATAAAGTGGCTGAAGCAATCTCCGATTTTTCATGCTATCACTCACTCACCATCCATTTACATTTTGCACATCCAAGATTTCTGGAGATCAGCTAAGTTGGATGTTAAAGCTAATCCACACTGTATTCGAGCGAGGATAGAAGGAAATGATATCGCCGTTACTGAAGAAATCATAGCAAGAGTGCTTCGTCTGGAAGGAGATCAGGGAGACGAGGTTGAGCTTTCTGAAGATCAAGTCTTGGAGGGATTCAGAAGCATGGGGTATGAGGGACCATCTTTTGGGTCAAAGAAAGAGATAAAGAAATCCATGCTGTCAAAAGAATGGAGATACATTGCTCATATCTTCATCATGTGCTTAGATGATCGAAAAGGAGGATCAGACGGTGTTAACCTTAGATGGGCCAAAGCGATGTTGATATCTTGCAGAGGCCAAAAGGCAAATATAGCAAGACTGATCTTTGAATGCATATGTGACAACATAATGGCACTAAAGAAAGAGAAATGGCTTTTGTATCCAAGATTTGTTCAGATGTTAATTGATGATTTGATTCCAAACATCCCCAAGCACGGAGAAATCAAAAGACTAACCCCGATGAGCTCTAGAATATTTGCAGATTGTTCCTCTACAAGGCATGATTTCAGTGGGAAAATTACCCACTTGTGGGAAAATATGTACTCTGCTGAAAGATGGACATACATAAAGAAGGTGATAGAAGCGGAGGAAAAGAGATCTGTTGAGAACAGGAAGAAACAGAAGAAAAAGTTAAAAAGAGAAAACGGTATGCCAAGGAGAAAGAATACAATTTGAGGATGAAATTGAACAAGCAATGGATGAAATGAGAGTTGAGAAGGAGAGAAAAACTAAGAAGAGGACTGAAGAAAGCAGTCACACTGAGGCATCAGAGAGGAGGACTAAACATAAGCATCAAGCTTTCACCGAAAATCCTCCAAGTAAAGATGCAAGATCTGAGTTTGATCATGATGTGATTAGAAACGTCAGTGCTTCTGTGGCCAATGAGCTAAGCATGATGAAAACAAAACTGATAAATCAAGAGCTGAGAGAAAAGCAAAAGATGAAGTGATGGAGGGGATGCTGAGAATGTTAGTTGATCAAATAATTTGATCAAAAGGCTGTTGAAGGAGGTGAATGATTTGAAAGCTGCTGCCGGCCTGCCTAATCAGCTAACTCAACATGAGTTAGATGATCTGACGGACACATCAAAGTATCCATTTCTGAATATGGGTGCCTCTTCAAGGGCAGGAGAGGCACCTCAGGAGCAGCAACTGGAGGAGCAGAGAGTGAGAATGATGATGTGGATGTTGTAAATGAAGGTTTTGATGATTTGGACTTGATATTGAGAAAGACCTAACAGGTGAGGAGTAATAGGTGAGAAACAACGAGTTGAGAAAGAAAAACAAGCAGAGATGAAGCTGATAGATGAAGAGGAGGAAATTGAGGAGCAGTTGGTAGACTACAGCTCGGAACCGGAGTTCTATGAGGTGGATGAACGTCCAGTGACCTATGTGACTGATACTGGGTCAGCTGAAACTGGAGCGGTGGAGTTAGATCAATCTGAGTGGTTTGTTAGAGAGAAGGAGGCTGAAGAAATAACTCCACTGTTCCAGAATAAAAACCCCACCAGAAAAGAGAGTGATAAGAAGATTTTCAGCTGGAAATACAACTCTGAGCTGAAATTGTTTATGATCAAGAGAAGGGGAGGGGGAATATCTTACGTTCATAAAAGAAAAGCCTTTAAAACCCTCCCAAGATGGGATTTGAGAAGGTTGGCTGAGATTCCTTTGATTGGAGCAGAACAGGGTGAACGAGCCAAGCAGTTGGAAATGGAAATTAAAAGGGGTTTAACTGATAACTTCCAAGCTTTTGGTTTCATGAAAATGGAGAGAAAGAGGTCGAAAAAGGATGTTGACTGGTGACCGGAAAAGGAAAGATTGTACTCAAACTAAAACCGGCTAAGACTGTGGAACGTATTAGAATACCTGATCCTCTTCCCCCGAGACTGCAAGCATTTGAAAAATGGTTCTATGATAACAACACTGGGGAAGCAGTGATTAGAGTAAAAGGGGGAGCTGAGATCAGATTGTTTGATCCGATGGAGGTATTTTCTTTCTGTGATGAAGACTTAGTGATTCTGTGTGAGAATCACATAAAAGTTGGTGCTGGAGCTGATACGTTGAAAGAAGCAAGCCTCTTCATGAGAGTAGCCAACAAGGCTAGGGTACTAAGAGCTGAAGTCCGGGAGCTGGCTAGAAAAATAGTTCAAGCGGACGAAACAAGAATGGACGTGGATGATCTGACGAGGCAGATGGACAGCTCGATTAAAAAGAGATTCGGTGGTGAGACAAGTGGATCTGGAGCTTATACTGAGGATCAAAGCATGCAAGATCAAGAGAAGGTTGTAGTTGAGGACTCACCAGTTCCAGACATAAGTGAGGCTGGGTTTGCTAAGAACTTTTTATTGATATTGAGTCTGAAAGGCAGAATCTAAAGATGTTACAAATCCATTGGCCGGGATTGAGTTAAGGGCAGGAGCTTTCTTGGAGAACTTTGAAGCCGAAGTTGATTTGGATGGAGCTGATTAAGAAGACCCCTCTAGGCGAGGTCCAACCTAGGGGGAGTATTGATGATATAGATAGGTTGGACTCACCTAGTTTAGTTTAGTTTCTTTCACTTTGGATGTAATAGGACAAATATTAGATAACCTTGACTTATGTAAGTAATAGTTTAGTTTTGCTCTGACCCAGCGAATCTACTAGCGAATCTACAGATTCGCTAGTAGTCAGCTGAAGAAAGTCGCCCGGCGAAACTGTTGCTCGCCAGGTGAACTTACCAGTTGGTCAGGGTAGATTCGCTGTAGCGAATCTACCAGCGAATTTGCGTCTGGTTATATATATGCATTTGATGTATCTTTGGCAGCAAGTTTGCCATACCTAATTGAGAAATACTTTTGCATTACTGTGTCATAGCTTGTTTTAGGCTGGAATTGTGTTTGTTTTGTTATCTTTGAGCCTTGTTTATTGATATTGATTGAGTTTGGATCATATGGCTACATATTGAAACTCTTTTCTTCATTTTTGCACTGTTTGATTCTGTATTCTTTAGATATTATTGTGATTATCATCTCAATAGCACGTAAATCGATCACCAATGGACCAAACATCAGATTCATATGAATGTAACGAACTCAGAAATCTCAAAATCCTTCAATTGTTGATGAATTGAGCTGAAATTTCGCAATTAGTTCATGATTATACCGATAATCAATCCTATAACCTCAATTTCAGTAATTATCAACAACTTTTCTATGAATTTCAGAGATTTTAGGTCGAACACTCAAGAACACTCAGTCGAACTATTTTTCACTAATTTACTCGATTTTTTTATGAGATAAACTACAATTTGTGATTCAAAACATGTTTCTGATGATGAAACACAGCTTCGATTCACAATATTTCACTTGAATTGTCAATTGATTACAGATTTCAGTGGATTTTTGAAGTTTCTATCTTCGACAGAACCTCAAAAACACTCAACCGAAAGCTCTGATACCAATTGATAGGATCAATTAGAGCAATCTGTATCAATTATATGAACAATTCAAAGCAAAATACAATCAATTGTAATCAAATCATGCAAAATCAACAAAATTCATATTCCATTGATAGCAAAGACGATTACAATTGATAGAAAGCAGTTCTCATAAAACATATGCAAAAACTTACAATCTATACTACGTCTATGCTATTTATACTAGAACTAAGGAACTAAATTTACACAAAAGTCCCTACACTAGTATAAAATACAAAATAGACACTAAACAATAAAGACTAAATGTTAATCTTTTAAGGGACCTAACAGGAGTTCCGCAACATGTACTGAATAATAAACTCTATTCATGGTGATGTTTAAGCATTTAGGGGTAACCTGCAAGACATAAAATACCTAGCATTGTTAGGACCGTGTACGTACGGAGTACTAACTGATTCTTCGTTAAACCGGATCAAATAGTGCGGAATCCTATTTGATTGGCGATCCAATCAGGGAGAACGTTAACAAGATCAAACCTAACAATTAGAAAACGTTAAGAACGGACTAGGAATGATCTGAGACGTTCTATGAACTTGGAATGGACGAACAGGACACTCTGGGTCGACTAGGGTTATGAATATTCGAAGTGTTTTTTTTTCACGAATTAGGTGGTATTTATAGGTAAGGGTTTCTCATTCGTGCGACTGAACCATACGCATGGTTCAGTCGTGCGATTGATCCATGCGCTTGATCCATACGTACGACTGAGCATTCAGTCGTACGACTGGTTCAATCTCATGCTCTAGTCTTACGACTGATCCAGTCTCCTGGTTCAGTCGTGCGACTGAGTCATTCGCCTGAAGTTATTCATGCGTATGGTCCATTGGTATGGGCCATTCGCATGATAACTTCATAATGTTAAGTTTGAACGTATTAGTTATCATTACATTACGCATATCAATTCAAACAATCACCTACCGATATAATTAATCAACCATACATTACACAACCCATTAATGAAACATTAAACATTATAAGCACATACAACCATTTGCATTTCATTAATCATCTTTCAATTACATATATGTAAGACATTACAAAGATATTACATTGAGATCAGAATCTAGGTACATATGTATCAACAAACTCCCCTTTGGACCTAGATTCATCTAACGTCTTACTTGACCCATAACCTCTTCAAATTTCTTGTACTTCTCCTCTCTTGTAACTCCTGCATGTATTTCAAATGCAAAGCAGAGTCTGATCACGTTTTGGAATTGGAGGGCTTGTACAATATCTTGCGCGTCATAGAACAGTGGCCACTGGTATAACGTGTAAACATCATCAGCTGACAAGTTAGTAAGCCACATTGGGTCGAATACCCTGATAACCTCCATTTGTCCTTCTTTATTTAGAACTATGACCGCTTCTCCTGTTCGCCAATCGTAGTACCACCACTTGAAGTGTGGAGTGATGTCCTGTGGCATTTCCCTTAGAGGGATCTTAGACATGGTACGCGGTGGACGCCACTTCAGCACTATCTTGGGTTTCCCGGTTCGTGGATCCACTTCAGACCTTCTAATGTACCTCGTAGGTTGCTGAGGCCTGAAGTTTACCCACCGGGTGTGGTACTCTTTCTTCAGCGCAGCTTCGAACCATCTTGACATCTTTCTAGGATCAGCATAAAGCAGCTTCAGCTTTGCCAGTTGGTTTAGCTCAAAACCAGGTAGAGTTTTTAGATCGTGTGGGAATCTAAAATACTCAATACCTTTCTCCCTCTTAACTGCATAAGCATTAAGATCATCAAAATAAGCCCACGATATGATCTTGCCCGACACCTTTTGGTGTTTCTTCACTCTATACAACTTTGTGTAGACATTTGACGTTGAAGCACTTCGTTGGGCTCGTAGATCTTCAAACATGCAGCCCATTCAGCCTTTCTAACTTTGACTTCCTCCTCTGTGGCTCGGGTTGTCTCCTCTTGTTTATAAGACTCTTCTTCCATTTTATCCAGAGTCTCGAAGGTCTCACTGACCAGATTGTCATCCAGATTTGGAATGACATAGCCTTCGGTGTCTGTGTACTCTGGATAATGTTGATCTGTCACATCTTCTATTTCGATCTCATCAACATCACGCAGTTCTTCATCACTGTCTACTTGGACTTCTGAGCGTCTTTCACTATCTCGTCGGCATTTAACTTGAACATTTCGGCCAACTGCTCTTTAGTGAAACTGTGTACTATCTCTCCCTCTTCGGGGTGTATTCGACTGACCTCCTTACGATTCCCTGCAGATCAAGAATCATTGTTAACTGACGCTTGACCTGCTGAAGGGGTTCAACATCATATTCGTCCCTTTGAAAATTTGGATCTGCTTGATTTAAACATGCAACACAGTACTTATTAGTAAGTAATCAAGCACAATCAACATTAAGTAAATAGATATAAACATCAATTACATAATATTAAGTTTAACACAATGTTCAAGTACAGAAGATTTTAAATACAAAGGCATAAATAGCTAGTCGGTACTTTTGTCTTCAATCGATGGAGTATCATTAGGTGGAGCAGAAGTAGAGGATCTTTGGTCTTGACGTTGCTTAGTACGCCTCTCTTCTGCTGCTTCAGCACCTTGATCTCCAGTATCATCATCAACTTCATCATCACTGTCATCATGCTTGTCATCTCCTTCTTCACCTTCATCACTTTCATCATCATCGTCATTTTCCTCCTCATCATCATCGTCCTCCTCATCATCATCTTGGCCTTCACCAATCTTGAGAGGCTCACTTTGAGTCCCTTTGAGCTTCAGCATGATCGTCTTGTTTGCAGATTCTAACTCCTCCAGCTTCTTAGCAGTCTCATCTCTGTGCTCTAGGAGTCTGGTGATCTGATCAGTTTGTTGAGAGATCAGCTGAGCTTGGGAAGAACTCATCTCTCTCAACTGATGTATCTCAGCTGTTTGGGAGGTACTCAACTCTCTCAACTGCTGTATCTCAGCTGTTTGGGAGGTACTCAACTCTCTCAACTGCTGTATCTGAGCCGTCTTGGCCTCATCCGAAGCTAGCAGCTTGAGCACCATGCTGTTTAATGCTGTAAGCTGCTCTACCACAGACACGGGAGGTATTTAAGAGCTGGTTGGAAAGATAAGGGCCCTGTTTGGTGAGTAGTGGTGGTTGTGGTGGCTGTGGTGATAATGGGAGAGGTTGTGAATGAAGTGGTAGGAGGTATAGTGGTGGTGGTGGTGGATGGTATAGATGTAGTGACAGTGGTGGTGGCTTGAGAGGTTTGGGATGGTGTAGAAGTGGTAGCTGTGGTAGTGACAGAAGTGGTGAATCTCAGTCTCTTTCCCTTCTTACCATGCGGACAAGCCATGGTCTTCCTCCTCTTACCCGTGGACACTGGTGCTCCCCCTATGTTGTTGGGCTGATCAGGGGCATATGAAGGATCAGACTCTGTGCGAGTATCCCCTGATCTACCAGAATGTCCACCAACTAACCTTAGTCCTCTTTCGGTGGCAACCACCTTGCTGCCAACCCTCTTTGTCAATCCTTCTTCTTCGCTCTCTTCTTCCTCATCTAGAGGACAGAAGTCATGAACAAATCCGGCAGTCGCCGTGTCAGTGTGTGGTGGTGACGGCTGAGCTGTATGAGTAGTGGGGCCTTCTGAAGAAACTGCCCCACCGTCTCCATCCTCACTGTCATCGTCATCTGAGTCATCAGATGGTATAGCTATAATCTCAGTTTCTGACTCACTGTCGTCATGGCGCCATTTGCGCCTTCTGGGCGCCACATAATCTTCACGGGCCAGATGCCCTATCAATCTCTTCATCACGAGCTTGACCTGCTTACCCCAATACACCTTCATTCTGCCCAGAGTGGTGTCGTCCATGATCTCCAACACTACAGCATCGCTCTTTTCCTTCGGTAAATCAGGCAGCTTCTCATCAAAAATCAGCTGAAGAAATCGGGAATACATACAAAAACCTTCATTCCCCTTTGCCTCCAAGTTCTCTATCAGATAAGTAAAGATCAAGTTGGAGAAGCTAAAGGGGTGGTTTAGGACCAATGCAACATAAGCATTCTCGATTTGGTCAGATAAATCATCAAATCCACCCCTCCGAGAAGCAATGCACTTCAGAATGACATGTGCCAGATACTATACTGGGGCTCAGGTTGCTCTTGTTCAGCACCCCTGAGTTGATGTCCCCATAGTATCCTATCCTTAGGAAGCAACCTCGAACAGTGAGAGGATGTAGCTTTAGTGGATGATCCTCATCATCTCCCAATCCTAATACTCGACAAATATCAGCAACTGTGATCTCGATTTCCCTACCAAAGATGGTGCTTCTGATGCGGTAGGGTTCTTGAGATCTATCAACCGATGCTCCCTCCCAGAATGATTGCTGAATAGACTGATAGGGAGTGCATGGTGTAGAGATGGCCCTGAATATACGTGATCACTTCAAAAATGCAATGATGCCCTCAAACTCACCACCATTCCTTGAGGTGGAATCCAAATGAGCACAGATGTTGTGCTTTGGATTAATGGACCATCGATTAGCCATTGTCCTGTAACAAGTAACAAATGCACGTTAGATCATAAAAGAAACAGAGTTTGATCAAATCAGATAAAATCAGTCCAGTTCAATCGTGCAATTGAACTATGTGACTGAGTTCAGTCGGTTGATCATTGGTGCGACTGGGCTTCAATCGGTTGAACAATAATGCGACTGGACTTCAATCGGTTGATATGTAATGCGATTGAGTTCAATTGGGTGACTGAACCTGCGATTAGGTCAGTCGCGAATGAACTCATTCGCATTATTCATTCGGCTGATTGATTGAATCGCACACTTCAATCGTGCGATTGAAGTTCATTCTGGAGTCCAGTTGTATGACACACTCAACCCATTCGCATTCTTCATTCGACCGATTGAATGAGTCACCCCTTTCAATCGTGCGATTGAAGTTCATTCTGGGGTCCAATCGCATGAAGCCCTGATCGATTCCATTTAAAACTCAGATTGATCAATTGCAAGTTTAAACATTAAGTTTATGTTCTTTGGACTCGCAATGATATACCTAACTCACGAATTTAATTTATTTTAACATTTTAAATGTATTAGTTAGGTTATTTGTCAACTTAATGTCGGTTCAATAACTAGGTCATATAATCTCGGATTCAGACCCAATTCGACTGTAAACATCATCAATCAGTCGCGTAATACCTGTATACGAATGCCAAGATGTCAGAAATCGAGTATAAAGTGGTGTTTAAGATCAGAGGAAATTTTGGCAGAGTAACGGTGCGATTTGAGAATTTGGGCGAATAGGGTCTGCGATCGACTGAGTGCCCTATTTATACAAAAACTCATCTCAGTCGGGCGACTGATCCCATTCGCTCAATTCATTCGGCCGACTCAATCTCCAGTCGTACGACTGAGCCTAGTCGCCTGACTTAGTCGTGCGACTGAAACTGAGTCGTACGGTTCACTCAATCGTCCAGGTCCAATCATTCAATTGACCTTCATTCGCACGTTTGACCTAGTCGGTCACTTTCAATCGTCCGATTGGGCTCATTCGCATGGTCCAATCGTACGATTGTCTTCAATCGTATACCCCATTCGTACGACTGGGGCAGAACCATAATCCAGCCGTGCGACTGGGCTATACTTGTGCCATTTTAGTCATTTTGTTTACCGACACTTAGTTTTCTTAAACAATTTATGAAACATTATGTGCCTTTGATCATCTCAGACATGATCACTTTTAAATTACAACACCCATTGATCACCTCAGACGTGATCCATTTATCCACCTGATCACCTCAGACGTGATCCATTTAACCTTTCAGAAACAATTTTGTTAAGTAAACGTTAAGCTCATTTGGTGACGTTAACAGATAACACTGTACACAGTCCGACACTAACACACTATATTAATAAATTGAAAATTTTTAAACTACGAACAAAATGAACATCTTTTTGTGATTTTTGTTAGGGCAGGTTTGTGTAGCCTATTAGCATTGACATTTTATCAAGAACAGACTCATTTGGAATCAGACAGGCATATACACCATTACTTGGAACATTTTGTGCTAATTACACCTTGCATGATGACATATCACAGTTTGTACTGATCTAAGACTTCTAAGCACTAACTGGGAATCATGTTTGAACTAATATGTAATACTCATTGATTTTGACCATCAGGCGATGCAGTCACGACGATTGTCAGTATATTTGTCCACTTAAATCCATACACAGACTTTTGACACACATCAGCGATTAATTAGATGAATTAGGTCAACAAGTATTTGTGTGTTCCACAGGTATATGGTAATCAATCTTCCTCAGGAGATTTTTGAGCGGTCTGGGAATTAGAAGATTTGGTTCTAAGAATTGTCAAAGAGATGCTAAGCCTCAGGTCAGTGCCATCGCACAGCAGAGAGGCGCAAACAACAATGAATTCTTAGAAAGGATAGGTTATGCCAAGCCTCAGGTCAGTGCCATCGCACAGCAGAGAGGCGCATACCTATCTTCTTCTTAGAGCGATATATTATAATATACATTTTTCTGTGACATTTGTCATCTTTTGCTCTGTTTATCAGGTCTTTGCTCACATTTGTGGCATTTGCTTGCTCCTCACCCCTTATTGGAAATTGATTGATTGTGCAGACTAGGGATACCATGAAAACCCACAACTTGTTGAATTAATTTAATTTAAGCCAATTCACTGATGATGTCTACTGATCTATTGTGTTGAATCTACTGACACATCGTATGGTGCACTTGCACAACCCTAGATCTACTTTCTCCGAGTGGTTACAGTACCAATCAAACATACTATCATTTTCCTATTTTGTTAGACTTAGACTTCTCTGATTTATAAATTTTCTGTGATTTAATTAACATTGTTGAACAGAAAATCATTTTGGTGTTCCAAGTAACTCGATGCCTGTGTACTATCACTTTCCAATTCTACCGAGTCACATTTCCAGTTTTGTTTCTATGCTTTTTCAGCTTTACTAACCTTCCCCTTTTTTTAAGTAAATGAATACTGAACATAATCTCCCCTAAAATCCTAAAACAAAAAAATCTTTTTGTGTTTTTGGATTTTTATACGACAAGGAAATTAAAAAAAATTAAAATAAAAGAAATACTAAAAATTGAAAAATGAACAGGTGTCGGACTATGTATCTGTTTCTTCTAAGATAACATCACTTTTCCTTTTAACCCCGTTGACCTCTAGCAGATAGAAAAATCTTGGTTTATCAAATGGTTTGGTGTAGAGGTCAGCGCGTTGAAAATCCGTGTTAATTTTGACCACATCAATTAAATGTTTTTCATAGCAGTCGCGTATGAAGTGATACTTGATGCCTATGTGTTTGGTCTTAGGATGTTGGACCGGATTTTTAGTTACTGCAATTGCAGCAGAATTATCAACAAATATAGGAGTAGAAGTGAAATGCAAACCGTAGTCCCACATTTGCTGTTGTATCCAAATGATTTGAGAGCAGCAGCTGGCGGCGGCAACATATTCAGCTTCACAGGTAGATAGAGCAACTGATGTCTGCTTCTTGCACTGCCAAGTTACCAATCTTCTCCTGAAAAATTGGCATCCTGCTGACGTAGACTTGTAATTCATTTTGCAGCCTCCATAATCCGAGTCACTATACACCGTTAGCGCAAAGTCATCATCATGAGGATACCACAACCCCAGTGTTGGAGTACCTTTTGGATAATGAAAAATCCTCTTAACACCAATCAGATGGTTTACTTTGGGTTTTGCTTGATATCGAGAACATAAACATGTGGCATACATGATATCTGGACGTGAAGCAGTGAGGTACATAAGAGATCCGATCATCCCACGATACATGGTGGCATCCACCAAATCCCCATTCTCATCAGGAGCCACATCATGATTTGTGGCGAGTGGGGTACCGGCTGCAGTGACATTTTCCATATCAAAGCGACTAAGAATGTCACCTACATATTTAGTCTGATGCAGAAAGATGCCGGTAGGGGTTTGATCCACCTGTAATCCTAGGAAGAACTTCATTTCTCCCATGGCGCTCATTTCAAACTCTGCCTTCATCACAGATTCGAATTCTTTGCACAACTCTTTGTTTCTGGAACCGAAGATGATGTCATCCACATAGATCTGCACCATAAGCAAATCACCATCCTTTTCTTTAATAAACAATGTAGTCAATCACACCCCTGCGAAAGTCGTGCTTCAACAGATGGGTGGAGAGCTTTTCATACCAAGCTCGAGGAGCCTGATGTAGCTCATACAGAGCCTTGTCTAGCTTGTAGACTCTGTCCCGATGATAAGGATCTTCGAATCCTTCGGGTTGACTGACATAGACCTCTTCACGGATTTCTCCATGCAAGAATGCACTCTTAACATCTAGTTGATAGACTTTGATCTTCATGTAAGAGGCGTAGGCTAGAAAGATGCGGATAGCTTCCATTCTAGCTACTGGAGCAAAGACTTCATTGTAATCGACTCCTTCGACTTGTCTGAAGCCCTGAACAACCAATCGTGCCTTGTTTCTGATAACAACACCCTGGTCATCCTTCTTGCATTTTAGTACCCATTTGGTACCAATTACTTTGACTCCTCTGGGTCGGTCAACGAGAGTCCACACTCCAAGTTTCTTGAACTGTAGCAACTCCTCTTGCATAGCATTGACCCAGGCTTCATCCTTAAGGGCGTCGCTTACGCGTTTGGGTTCAATTTGAGAAACAAACATCTGTAAGCCCCGTCATTCACATAGCCCTTTTCCATAACTTCAGCGTAATCAGCAGTATACAGTCGGTTTCTTGTCTGCACGCCGGAGTGAAGATCACCAATGATAGCATCTGGCGGATGATCCGTACTGATCCTAGTCATGGGAGTTGTAGGAACAACAACTTCAGAATCCATAATTGTGACTGAAGGTTCAGTATCTGTAGTTCCAGATGCAGGTTCAGCAGCTGAAGAGCTTCCTTCTTGATCAACATTTGGTGCATTGCTGGTTTCAGTTGCTTCTTCATCAACTGATGAGTCCTCACTATCATCCCGATCAGCTGTGACAGATCCCGATGAACCACTTGCAGGTGTTGCATTGCTAGTATCCAGATTTGGTGAGTTTAGAACATTGTGCATCATCTGAGTAGCAATATCAACATCTGAATCTATCTGAGGGAGATTGAATGATTTGAAAAAGCCATCGTAGTCAAAGAATGACGATGGACCTTTTCCAGCAGGGGGATGGTGAAACGTTGAACGTAACATTACACCATGCTTCTACCTGACCAGTAGAGTTGTTGTAAACTCGTTTGTCGGGTATGCTGTATCCCAGAAAGATCCCCTGATCTGCCTTTTCATTAAACTTACCCTCTTGAGTTTTCTTTAGAAGCGTACAAGGAGCACCGAAAGGTTCCAGATACTCCAGTTAGGCTTACGCTTCTGTAGTAACTCATAGCAAGTCTTCCGTGCCTCTTCACTACTGACACACGATTGAGTGTGTAGCATGCATTGGCAACAGCTTCGTTCCAGAACTGCACTGGTAGTTTTGAGTCTGCCAACATGGTCCTGGCTGTCTTGATCAAGCTCCTGTTCTTTCGCTCAGCAACTCCATTCATCTGTGTGTGCATGCAGAGGTGAATTGATGAACAATTCCCTTTTCTTTGCAGAAAGCATCCATCCACTGATTCTTAAACTCGGTTCCATTGTCTGAGCGAATTTTCCTAACCTTCAGCTTGTAAAGTGATTCAAGAGTGGTGACCAGCACTTTGAATGACTCAAAGGTTTCTGACTTTGCTTTCAGAAACATCACCCATGAGAATCGTGAGTAGTCATCAGTGACTACGAAGCAGTACCAGTCTCCAGCGATACTCTTCGTGCTGACTGGACCGAAAAGATCCATGTGTAGTAGCTCCAGGGGCATCTCGATAGGATTGACATGCTTGGTCTTGTGAGATTTCCTGGTCTGCTTTCCCTTCTTGCACGAGACACAAAAATCAGGAAGTTGGAAGTTCTTGACAGTAACTCCTTCAACTAAGTTGTTATGAATCAGATGATTTATCTTCCTGTGATTAATGTGTCCCATTCTTCTGTGCCATGAGATGGATTCTTTCTCTGTTGCTTTGGATAAGAAACACTAAACTGTAGACTCAGAGGAAGAAGCATTAGACATATCCAATACATATAGATCATTGTACCTGGATGCTGACATTAAGACCTGCTCCTCTGGAATTTCCATCTCTTTCTTCAGTATGTAACACTTGCGGTTGTCAAACATCACTTTGAAGCCCTTGTCACATATCTGAGACACTGAAAGCAGATTGTTTTCTAATTGTTGAACAAAATTGACTTTGTCGAATCTTACCTTCGCATTACCTACTTCGCCTTGAGCAGTAATGTATCCACCTTTGTTACCAGCAAAGGAAACGTGTCCCCCTTTAATTTGTTTGACATTGAAAAGGAGAGACTTGTTTCCTTTCATGTGCCTGGAAGCTCCGCTATCTACTATCCATGTATTTGTAGACGCACTATAGCGGAAACCTGCACATAAGAGAAAATAATCAGTTAAAGAGGGGGACCCAAGCCTTGACTGGCTTGGGTTTCCCGGTGGCATCAACCATCATGAACTCGACCCACTGTCCTTTATCAGTGGGTGGAATATCAACTTTCAACTTGTCCTTTCTTTCAGTCACATCAGTTGTTTTGGCTTTCCACAAACCATCCCTGTGAAAGGATTGTTTGTGGTAAACCTTAGACTGATTTACAGTTTGAGCATATGGTTTAGATTCAGAAACAGGTTTTGCCGCTGGCATCACAGACTTATCAGTGACTTGTCTGTGTTGCCTTTGGCGTGGAGGAGACGAAAACGACCTAAAAGGTGTTTTAGACCTAATAGGTGTTTTTGATCTAACAGGAGTCTTATATCGCTGTTTTGAATCTAGATTAACTTTGTTGTTTAGATCAACCTTAATTCTTGGAGTCTGATAGCGATGACAGTTTGTAGAAATATGACCGCGCTGTCCACAAGTATAGCAGGACCTCCATTCATCAGGGCTAGGAGATCTCTTGTGGGGTAGTGAGTAAACTTCAGGTTCTTTCTTTTTTTTCTCACTTTTAAGACTTTCACCTCCCTTGACAAATTTAACTTGTTTAACATTATGTGTGTTTTGTCTTGGAAGATGGTGGGTATCTTGTTTCACTGATTTAGATTGAGTGGTTTTAGAAATCTTAGGTTGTGTGGTAGTGATTTTTGACCCAACCCAAGGGATGCTTGAACATTCTCATCCACCCGGTTTCCAGTGACTTATGTGCCAGTTGTGCCTGATGATGATGCTTTCTGGTCAGAAACCGGAGGGGCAGAGTTAACTGTTGTGTCCGGATTGATGACCAGAGGAGTTGTCACCACATGATCCTTTATGGGGTTATCATTAATTGGACGTTGTTTGGTGTTCAAGAAGATCTCATGTGGTGGAGGCACAACTTTGTATCCCAAACCTTCCCCGTTGTTGCGCTCTTTAACCAAGTTTTTCAAAATATGCGAGGAGCTCGCAAGACTATGAAGTTTTTGTTTTAAAGATTCATTTTCAACTTGTAAAACTGCTTTATCCTTTTTAGTTTCTTCAATGGTCTTCAAATAGAATTTAATATCATTCTCTTGGTTGAGTGCAACAACTTCAGTCTCTTTTAATTGTTTCTTTAATGCCTCAACCTTTTCCTTATAACTGCTCTCATTTTGTTTTAACACTCTGTTAGCCTCTGAGCATAGTTTTAAGTCATTTACTAAGTTATCATTGTGATCTAATAACCTAGCAAATTTTAAGTCAATGCTTTCCCTAAATTTTTCACAATCAATACAAGCATGTTTAGCAAAAAGTTCATCTTTCGATTCTACCTGTGCAGATGTGGACGTTCCGGCCATGAAAGCATTCTAAGACTCTGGTTGTGCTTCAGATTCAGCGTTCAGCTCGTTCTCAACAATTTGATTAACAGCACTAAAGTCTCTTCCATTTCAGCAGTATCAATCTCAGTTGAGCTCTCCCCCTCACTCGCTGAGTCTTCATTTAAGTCTTCAATAGATGCTATGTTGGCTTCACCGTCAGATAAGAATCGGAAGGACCAATCCTGTCCTTCATCACCTTGAGCAACCATAGCCTTGGACTCACTGCCTGTGGGAGCTATCTTCTTCTCTTTGTCTTGCCTGTTGAAAGATGAGAATGGATTCCCATTGCCAGTCTTCTTTGGTTTCACACATTCTCTCTTGAAGTGGCCTTTTTCTCCACAGTTGAAACACGTGACTTTGGACTTGTCAAAACCAAATGTAGTATCTTTTGTAGCCACGAGATTCTGTCCTGTCTTTTTCACAAACTTCTTAGCTCTTCGCACAGCACTTGCAAGAGCCCACATAATATCCATACATTCCAGCTCGTTCTCATCTACCTGCTCATAGTCTTCATCGGCCAGGTGGCAGTTTCCAATCTTTCCAGCCACTAAACCATCATAGGAATGAACTACTGCAGCAAGTAGATCCATGTGCTCCTTCGCAACTTCCACAGTTACTTTTCCCAAATTTTCAGTCATTAACTTCGTTGATTGAGTAACTATTAAACTTTGTAGAACCCAGATGCACCATGTGACTCACTAGCTGATGATGAGCCTTGATCAGTACATGGTGATGCATTTGACACAAAAGCAGTCTGCAGAGGAGCGCTGGAAGTTTTGGAAGTAGAAGTAGCAGAAGGAGTAACATTGTAGAGTGAAGGATCCTGAGCATAAGAACCCTTCTTTGCCTTGTACCTGTGTCTGACTTCTTCCTCTCGTAGTTTCAGAATAAAGTCATTTATATCCAATGTCTCAAGAACTGAATTGTATCTCAAGGTGGAAATAAACGAATCCCACTTTTCTGGAAGTCCATCAGCCAAACTGGAGACCTTTTCTTCTTTAGATGTGGTTACCCCATGAGTGTGAAGTTCACTCATCAGATGATAGAAGCGGTCAATTATGTCGCCCAAACTCTCATTCCCAATAGCAGAAAAATTATCAAATTCTTTCTTAAGTGCTTTGGCCTTCAAAGACTTCAGAGTTGAGCTCCCTTCATATCTTTTCTCGAGAGTTTTCTAGAATTTCTTACTTTTTTATGCTCAGAATACTGATGGAAGATCTCTTTAGGAATAGACTGAGTGAGCATCGCATAAGCTTTCTTTTCAGCATTGTAGGCAATCTTTTGAGCATCAGTCAGTCCACTCAACGTTAAGGGTATACCATCAGCACCAACTGGCATGGTGTAACCAGTTTCAATAGCGTTCTAAAGATTAGTATCCATCCATTGAGATGAATCTCAAACCTCTGCTTCCACTGCGGGAACTCATCAATTGACAGAAGCTTAGGTGGCTTATTGTGGTTACCAATCTCATTCTCCAGTAGCAGTAAGTTCTGGATCCTTGAGTCTTTCCCTGCTGAGAACGTGAAATTTTAGGAGTCCATAATAAATGTTAACTTAAACTTGAAAAACACAGACTGAGTAGGCGACTGAGGAGCGACTAAGACACAATCGAGCGATTGAACTCAATCAGGCGACTGGACAAGGCGACTCAGACACTTGAGCGACTGGACAGAGCGACTGACTCAACTGGGTGATTGAACTGTGCGACTGACTCAATCGGACGATTTAGTTGGGCGACTGGACTTCAGTCGTACGATTGAGATAATTGTGCGACTGAGACTGCTGAAATCATGGTTTTTCGCAAAATTTGACCTAAAACGCAATTTTTGACACCCTAGACGGCTGAAAGTCGAAAAATATTGATTTTTCAGAACATGCAAACGTAAAGACTTGATTTTTAGCAGAAAGATTGGATCTTTTCGCATAAAAACGTTGACTTTACCAAAAACTTGATTGAATCCACGAAGAATCAAGAGCCTATGGCTCTGATACCACTTGTTAGGACCGTGTACGTACGGAGTACTAACTGATTCTTCGTTAAACCGGATCAAATAGTGCGGAATCCTAGTTGATTGGCGATCCAATCAGGGAGAACGTTAACAAGATCAAACCTAGCGATTAGAAAACGTTAAAAACGGACTAGGAATGATCTGAGACGTTCTATGAACTTGGAATGGACGAACAGGACACTCTGGGTCGACTAGGTTTATGAATATTCGAAGTGTTTTTTTTTTTCACGAATTAGGTGGTATTTATAGGTAAGGGTTTCTCATTCATGCGACTGAACCATACGCATGGTTCAGTCGTGCGATTGATCCATGCGCTTGATCCATACGTACGACTGAGCATTCAGTCGTACGACTGGTTCAATCTCATGCTCTAGTCTTACGACTCATCCAGTCTCCTGGTTCAGTCGTGCGACTGAGTCATTGCCTGAAGTTATTATGCGTATGGTCCATTGGCATGGGCCATTCGCATGATAACTTCATAATGTTAAGTTTGAACGTATTAGTTATCATTACATTACGCATATCAATTCAAACAATCTCCTACCGATATAATTAATCAACCATACATTACCCAACCCATTAATGAAACATTAAACATTATAAGCACATACAACCATTTGCATTTCATTAATCATCTTTCAATTACATATATGTAAGACATTGTAAAGATATTACATTGAGATCAGAATCTAGGTACATATGTATCAACAAGCATAGCACCGCACAAAACAAAACAAAATAAAATAAAAGAAAACTAAAAATTTACAAAAATAACACTTTGCGCACTAATTCCCCGGCAACAGCATCATTTTGATCTGGTTGTCGATACTCAATCAAAAACTAAATAAATTATCAGTCTTAGCTACCTTTATTGTGTAAGGGTAACTAAGGTTGTCTCCATAGGGAATATGTGGAAAGTGTTTAATTAACGTTACTAGGTTAACTAAAAAACTCAAACTTTATAACTAAAATTGAAACTTTGAATGGATTAAAGATCACACATGCATAAAGCAACAAACTTTGAAACTAATTTAACTAAATAATAAGAAACAATCACTCAATGGTTTATCAAATGTACTTTAAGGTTGCATAACACGAATCAAGATTTTAGCTTTTGATTGAAGTGACCAAGGAACAATCTTTTAAGACTCGTTCATTCACAAAGCTATCAATTCACCTATATCAAGTTATCTATTTGTCTCAATGAGCTCACGATGCAAGAAAACCAAAACTGATGATAAAGCAAATAACTTTCTTTATAAATGAATTGTTTAACTCAATCAAAACCTTTAATTACATTTATTCATAAAATGTTCAACATAAAAAACCCTAAACATGACTAATCATCTCACTTAGCAAGAACTATCCACCCGAAAGCAATCACGAACGACTAGCCACTCATGGTCTTCATTGGATCTTCCATCTTGATTTAATAATGTTTGTAGATGCTTTGAGATGAATGTTAAGCCTTGGAATCACCACAAATCAGCATAGAATCGCCAAGAATTGAGCTTGGAAAGTTCTCCCCCGAATTACGGTTGGGTTGTGCTTAAATAACTTGAAATTCCATAAAACCCGAGTGTTAGTTCAGCCACCGGCGTATAATACGCCTAAGGCGGCGTATCATACGCCCCCTCAGCTTTCCTACGTCCAACTTTCTAAAATTTTTGTCAAATACACCCATAAATACACCGCCAATACGTCGACCGGCGTATGATACGCCCATGGTCAGCGTATCATACGTCGGGCCCTATAAATTTTGATTTTCACATGTAGCTTTTCACGAGCTTTCCGTTGATAGGTCGTGGGCCCTATAACTCTTTTCCTAGCCTAAGTTATGCCTATTTTAAGTTACCATGGTCTTGAACCTTCATTTTTTTGCATTTCTTCACTTCTAAGGCTCCAATTTCCATCCCGCTTCTTTCATACTCTTCATGTTTTGCATCTTTTGGTAATTGCACATTTGGTCCTCGTGGTTTCATCCTTTGCTTTATTCACCTCAAAATAAGCTTCCTTAAGCTCCAATCCCTACAAATCAAAATACAAACAAAGTAATCTCATTCCATACTAACAAGGATGTAAAATCACATAAATTGATCATTTAAACCTTGAATTATTATCACTCGATCAAAAGCAAGATAGCATTCCTCAAACATGTTTTGTAAATGTGAACAAAATTATGCCAAATGTAATGAAAACAAAAAATCATGATATTTTAAACCAATAGTTCAATGAACATAAACGAACCAAAATTGGTACAAAGTCCACAAGTCAATGCGATACATACATACCCATAATAGTTATGTGAAATTCAAAACTTCCTGCAAATAGAAAATTATAGACAACTAAAAAAATTCATCAAAAAGCTTTAACTCTTTCTCATCAAAAGGTTTTACATTTTGATCTATCTACCTTGAATGTATGTGGGAGCAGATAAGGCATAACAAATAAATGTGTCAATACTACATAACCATATGAGTATGTAAGGAAAATGAAAAATGATGTTTTAACTTTTCAATGAAACTTCTACAAACTGAAGCATTTCATAAACAACTTAT
The DNA here is from genome assembly GCA_024085815.1 of Flaveria linearis. Taxonomy (NCBI): domain Eukaryota; kingdom Viridiplantae; phylum Streptophyta; class Magnoliopsida; order Asterales; family Asteraceae; genus Flaveria; species Flaveria linearis. Next base: position 62,611 of record JABSNV010000869.1, read on the forward strand.
GACTATTGTAATTTACTAAGTCTATTAACCCTATTATCTACTCAAAAGTAATATATATTTCATTCAATAATTTTTTTTCATCAGTTAAATAATAAATTACATATGTTTTTACCTAAATTCATGAAGGGCAAAAATAGAAGAACTACATTCACCCTTATTCCTATGAGCGTATTCTAGAAAAAAAAATAGACTAAAAAAACAGAGGAAGGGTGGAGCCGATGATTAGAAGCCTTGGAACTAATACTTCTTCATTGTCATTGTATTATTCGTTGGTGGGTTCCTTGTGGAACATTAACACACATTCTTGACCGGTACTTGTGAAACATTTAACGCATATTCATGTACTATGATTGAACCAATGTAGTTTCCTATTAATTTATATTTTATTATCTATTAAACGTAAAGGGATTGAATAAGTACATGATCAATGAAGAATAAAGTATTTAGTACATAAATAATAGCCTAACTAAAGATTTGATTTACAAGCATCTTGCTTTTGGTCCTTTAAATGTTTTTAAAAGCTGATAGTAACACCCTCAAGGAGGGGTCAGTCTCATTTATACATCCTAAATTTTGAGAATTTTATCGATAATATTCAACTTTCTTTTCATTGCAGTAAACTGTAAAGCTTGTTTATGGATGATCATCTAAATAAAGTCGATCTACAATGCCTTTTCTTAAATCAGTTAACATTAGTTTCAAGAGCCAATACAAAACTACTACATTAAACTCCCAAAATCTTTAATACAAAAACAGAGATACGCAAACACATCCACACCAATAATTTTTACCTTTCCAAAAAGGCTTGAAACTCATTCCACTTATATGCGGAACAACCAGGCATCTAGGTTTTAGCGGTGGTGAGAAAACAAACAGATACAAGTAAATTAAATCATTAATGATTTTAAAAGTAAATTTCATAATATACCTAAGAGTTCATGATGAAGAGAGTTTTAATGGGATTCATTCAAGGTCTTGGACAATAGTCAAGTAATGACCCCTACATCAAATCAAATCACCATAGTTACAGATTCAAAAGAAGTCATCACATGCAATCCATCCTCATCCCCTATGCCAAAAAAGGAAACATAAAAAGGGAGGGTGGGATCCTTTTTTTTAACGACCAACGAATAAGTTTTAAGCCCGGTCACCCGGTAAACCCATTATCGGAAGGCCATCCACGCCCGTAAACATAGACAGTGCTAGTGTAACACCCGTAATTTTGAAGGGAATAGAAAGGACAAAAGAGAAAGAAAAAGGAAAGAAATAAAAGTCAATTTAAGTGGAGGGGCCAAAAGTGTTACAAGTGCAAACTTTATATTTATTTTGTACAAAAGGTGGTATAGCCGCCCATGTCCTGCTGCTTTTCACCTTTCTACCGATTCTAGAGAGAGAAAGAGCAGAACTTCGGATCTCTGAAGAAGAACAAGAAGAAAATTCGAATTTAAGGTATAATTTGGTGTTTTTAAGTTGTTCTTGGCTAAATTAGCCTCGGTTATGTGATCTTATGTGTATATGTGTTCGGATTGTGTGTTTTAGACACATATAGGTGTTCGGATTCTTTGAGAAGTCCAAGATTTAGAGTATAAAGCTTGAAAGCAGCTAAGGTGAGTTTCTAGATTCCCTTTTTTACATGTTTTAAATGATTTTTGGGGCTGGAAAATGCATGTATGTATGATTTTATGAGGTTGGGTATTATACCCGTATGTTTATGTGCATGTGTATGTGGATGGGGTATGTTTTGGGCAAATGTACTGTTATGATTATGTTAAGTTCATGCTTAGAATAGTATGTGAATGTTTAGAACTAAGTGATGTAATGTTTGGGACTGAAAACAACTTAAAAATATATGAACAGGCTGCTAATACGACTATACAAGGCTCATAAGCCTGAACAGTCCTCATACTCCCAGGATCTTGACAGAAACTTAAGTGTTGGGGCTTATGCTCCCCAACAGTGCTCATGTGCCTGAAATTTAGAACTTAGAAAACTAAGTACAGGGTAATGAGTCTGAATAGTACTAATACGCCTGAATTTAGGCCTTAGAAAACTTACAAGGTAATATGCCTAAATAGTGCTCTTACGCCCAAAATTATGACTTAGAAACTATGTATAGGGTAAGATGCCTGAATAGTACTCTTACGCCTGAATTCTGACTTAGAAGAACCAAGTACAGGCTAATGAGTCTAAGAAGTGCTCATACGCCTTAGTGATAATCTGCTAAGTGTTGGGTGGGACGCCTGCACAGTGGTAATACGCCCAGACAGGGCTCATGCGCCCAAATAGTCCTCATGCGCCCAACACTTAGAATTAAATGCAGAATTTTCATGGAAGTTTGTGCAGCTAGGGTTTTGGACTAATATTGACTACGGGTCATTAAATGCATATAATTATGTTTGATTGACATTATGACCCTTATTATTGATAATGTTATGATTAGAGTTATTATTATTAATATTATTAATATTAATACTGTATGACTCTACGTATATGATCATGATCAAGATTGAAATTTATTATCATTAATAAAATAAAAGATTAATGATAAAGAAAAGTGGAACGGAAACGAATGAATGAATGGCTTGCAAGCAAATGTATGGAGATGCACACCCCTGGTAGGTGTTAGCTCAACTGTGATGCGGGTTAGCTACCGCGAAGGATGCATACAGGGTTAATCCTTAAGATTGGCAATGAGGTGAGCAACTCTGTGTTGCAACAGACTCGGTTAGCAGGCAATCCGTGAGATTGCCACTTAGGTGAGCAACCATGTGCTGCAACAGACTTGGCTAACATACGATCGTGAGAGATCGATATTGAGGTGAGCGGCCTTGTTGTCGCAACAGACTCGTAAGAACGAACATAAAGACCGAAAGAGTAGTGGAAAAAGTATGAATTGAACGAATGATGAGGATAATAATAATAATTATTATCTAGATGTATGTAGGATGTATGCTCACGAATGAAATATCATAATAAAGTACAAAACGGGATCCTCGTCATTCGACCTTAGTAATCGTGGCTGTGTACCATGAAGAGGGTAAAGCCTGACGGGATCTAGATAATAAATGAATGATAATGAGTTACGATGAATGAACGAAAGCTAACGAACGGAATGAAAGATAATAATGATAGTATCTACATGTACATATAATGTGTGGGCATGTACGAAAGTATAGTATGATTTGAAAAGGTAAAGTATTTTAATTATAAAACTAGAACTCACTCAGCAACGTTGACTTTTATGTATTTTCCAGTTGACAGGTAAAACGTTGTTGAGGATGGCACGCGGGGGATGGCTACTGGACGGGACAAGACTGACATTCATTCTCCATAGATATCACTGTTGTTTTGTAATGTGGTTAAATCATTCTTTTGTAACCTAATTAAACTAGGGTGTATTGCTTGGCAACAGTGCTTGTAATGAAATGAATGGCTTTTGTTAAATTATTCCGCTACTTAATTTATATTATGTAATGTTTTATGCTGTGAATGACCAACTGTGAGGTCTCCGGGAACGGGGCCTTGCAAGTTGGTATCAGAGCCAAAGTTTAAGCGAAATGGGTAAATATTTTTAAAAGAAACCTAAACTTAAACTGAAAATGGGACAGAAGGAGGGATGTCAGCCCGAGTAGCTATGTGTCATCAGGTATTTCTTTTCTTAAAGCTAACCAGAATTATGTGCGTGTGCTACTTGACTTATGTGTTCTTAGTAGATTTAGATACTGATGTAGCCAGGATAGGAAATGCTTGGGGTGTGAAAGTAAAGTAAGTGGCTAATCACAACTGGCCACTGTAATTAGGGACTTACTATACTTGACATAAACTGAGCCATTACCTTGAATGACTGTGTTAGTGTTTGCATCTTATAGTGCTTAGGAAATGGCTGGGAAGAAATTTTCCAAGGCTTCTAGAGGTAGAGGTCGACCACGTGCGACCAGGAGTAGTGCCAAGGCTCCTGAGACGGCTCATGAGAACCCTGAGGTTCATGACCGGAGTGAAGGAAACGAGAATGACAGCCTGAATGCCTCAGCTCGGGAGGCGATTGCTGACGAGGTGCACCAGGTCATGCAGACAGTCTTACCGTCTGTAGTGACTGAAGTTATCCGAGCTGTGAGGAACGAGGAGAGAAAGGAGAAGGAGGATAGGAGAGGGTCGACTGGGAAGGAAAGCAGAGGAGAGGAGGAACGGCCGGAGCCTAAGATGGTAGTTTCTGACGAGGAAGAGGAGGATGCAGTAGGGATAATGACCAAGGGATGCAGCTATGGAGCATTCCAGAGGTGCAAGCCCCCAACTTTGGATGGCAATGGCGATGCTGCTGCCGCTCACCGTTGGGTGAGGGAGATGGAGGCAGTGTTGGAGATCAGTGAGTGTCGCGAAGATTAAAAGGTGAAGTTCATGACTCACTCTTTTGTCGACTCGGCCTTGTGTTGGTGGGACAATATTGTCCAAGCTGAAGGTTTCAGGGCCATCGGGAAAATACGATGGAACGAGTTGAAGAAGCTGGTAATTGAGGAGTTCTGTCCTCACAGGGAACTAGATAGGATCGAGAGGGAGTTCCAATAACTCGAGGCGGGAACCCTGACCCACCAGCAGTACACTACCAGATTCAATGAGATGGCGAGGCTGGTACCGGATCAAGTGAAGCCGATGTCTCGAAAGATTAACCAGTACATCCAGGGGCTGCCAGCTGAGATTCGTAAGCACTTGATTACTGCATGACCAAGTACTTTTAGGTAGGCAGTGGATTTGGCTGGGAGACTTTATGATGAGAGGGGGGTAATAGATGTGGAAGTAAAGAAGGCCAGTGGTGGTGACCGGAACGGGAACGGGAAACGGCTCAGGCACGGTGGTTTCATCCCGAACAACAAGAGGATGAGGATGGATGACCGTAGGGTGGGGTCATCAAGCTCGGGACCCAAGAAATGTGGCAAGTTCGGGAAGGAGCACATAGGAGAGTGCAGGATGGGGCTCAACGTGTGCTTCAAATGTGGAAAGCCGGGCCATATCTCCAGGGACTGTAGACTATTGAGGTGTTACAACTGTCGCGGAGAGGGCCATATGAGTAGGGATTGCAAGAAGCAGAGGGCGGAGAGTTCCGGGGCAAAGAAGACGGCCGGGACTGAAGGGTAGAAGGCAAGTGCCAGAGCGTTCACCGTGACCAGGGAGGAGGATAGGATGGACCCCGATGTTGTGTCAGGTACGTTTCTAGTAGGCCAAACTCTTGCTTCTATGTTATTTGATTCTGGTGCTAGTAGGAGTTTTATTTCTGCCAATTTCTGTGCTAAACTGCCTCTTAGTAGTAAATGCATTGATGAGCCCCTTGACGTAGAGACTGCTATTGGTAAGTCCACTAGGGTTACGAACGTGATAGAGGACTGTGCTATAGAGTTAGAAGGTTATAGGCTTACTGCCAAGTTACATGTGATGCCCCTAGGTGGATTTGATGTAGTACTAGGGATGGATTGGTTAGCAACCTATAAAGCGAATATCATGTGCCGTAAGAAGATTATTAGACTGACGGCATCTGACGGAAGCCTGGTGACAATATATGAAGATCGGGTTACGACGATTCCAAAAGTAATTTCGATGGCGGTGGCGGGAAAATGCATGAGACGTGGATGTAGCGCTTATTTGGCCTACGTGAAGGATGTGGACACGTCAACACCACAAATGTCCGATGTGCTAGTTGTGTGTGACTTTCCCGATGTGTTTCCAGAGGACTTATCAGGCGTGCCACCGGATCGCGAAATCGAATTTCAAATTGACTTGATACCCGGTGCCCAACCTGTCGCTAAGGCACCGTATCGATTAGCTCCGACTGAGATGAAGGAGTTGATGGAGCAACTGCAAGAATTGCTCGATAAGGGTTTCATCAGACCAAATATCTCTCCTTGGGGTGCTCCGGTCTTGTTCGTATAGAAGAAGGACGGTAGCATGAGAATGTGTATCGACTACCATGAGTTGAATAAGTTGACGATAAAGAATCGGTATCCGTTACCGAGGATTGACGACTTGTTCGATCAGCTCCAGGGTGCTAGTTGGTTCTCGAGGATAGATCTTCTATCTGGCTACCATCAATTGAAAGTAAAGGAGCAGGACATTCCTAAAACAGCTTTTCGTACGCGTTATGGACACTATGAGTTTCTCGTTATGTCCTTTGGTTTAACCAACGCGCCAGCTGCTTTTATGGATTTGATGAATAGAGTGTGTCGGCCAATGCTAGATAAATCAGTGATTGTGTTCATCGATGATATCCTGATTTATTCAAGGGGCGAAGAAGAGCACGGCGGTCACATTCGGGAAGTGTTGGAAACCTTGAGAAGGGAGAAGCTGTGTGCTAAATTCTCCAAGTGTGCTTTCTGGCTATGCGAGGTGCAATTTCTAGGTCACGTGGTAAATGCGGAGGGAATCATGGTGGACCCAGCAAAGGTTGAGTCTGTGATGCAATGGAAGTCACCGAAGACGCCATCCGAGATTCGTAGCTTCTTGGGATTGGCGGGCTACTACAGGAGATTTATTCAAGACTTCTCCAAGATAGCCTCACCTTTGACCAAGTTGACTCACAAGGACGTGAAGTTCATGTGGGGTCGAGAACAGGAGGATGCTTTTAAGGAGTTGAAGATAAGACTAACACAAGCTCCTGTCTTGACATTGCCCGAAGGAAAGGACGACTTAGTGGTTTATTCGAATGCATCTTATTCCGGGCTAGGTTGCGTGTTGATGCAACGTGGAAGGGTAATAGCTTATGCATCTCGACAACTGAAAACCCACGAAGTCAACTATCCCACGCACAATCTAGAACTAGCCGCGGTAGTTTTTGCGTTGAAGATTTGGCGGCATTATCTATACGGGATGAAGTGCACCATCTTCACAGACCACAAAAGCTTGAAGTACTTTTTCGAGCAGAAAGATTTAAACATGAGGCAGAGGCGATGGTTGGAGCTTATCAAGGATTACGATTGCGAAATCCTTACCATCCGGGCAAGGCCAACGTGGTGGCAGATGCCCTTAGCCGAAAGGAAAGGCCCGAGCCGATCCGGGTGAAGGCTTATCAGCTGGTTATGACCTCTGATGTGATGACACAGGTTATGGAGTTCCAAGACGAGGCATTGAAAGAAGATCGTCTTAACTCCGAAAGGATGCGAGGTCTAGTTACGGAATTAGGTGAGAACACTCTTGGTGTTAAGACCCAATTCGGGCGAATATGGATTCCTCGATACGGGGATCTACGTGGAAAGATTATGGACGAAGCCCATAAGACTCGATACTCCATTCATCCCGGTGCTACCAAGATGTATCACGGTATGAAGAAAGATTATTGGTGGCCGAGTATGAAACGTGATGTAGTAGAGTACGTGAGTAAGTGCCTTGCTTGTCTCCAAGTAAAGGCGAAACACCAGAAACCGTACGGGAAGATCCAACCATTGGATATAGCCGAATAGAAGTGGGAGCATATCACCATGGACTTTATTACTAAGCTACCTCGCACGTCGAGGGGATGTGATACTATCTGGGTGATTGTCGACCGACTAACAAAGAGTGCCCACTTCCTACCGATCCGCGAGACGTATTCATCCGAAAGATTGGTGAATCTGTTCATCAAGGAAATCGTAGCTCGTCATGGCGTGCCGGTGTCTATCGTGTCGGATCGTGACACCCGGTTTACGTCGAAGTTTTGGAGAAGATTCCATAATGCGATGGGGACGAGGCTACACATTAGTACAGCCTATCATCCTCAGACAGACGGTCAGTCTAAGAGGACGATACAGACGCTCGAGGATATGCTTCGAGCATGCGTAATCGATTTTGGAGGAAGTTAGGATGATCACTTACCGCTAGCAGAATTCTCGTACAACAACAGTTATCATGCCAGTATTGGCATGCCACCCTACGAGATGCTATACGGTAGGAGATGTAGGACGCCTGTGTGTTGGGGATACATTGGCAGAAAGAGTTAGGAGGTATTGAGGTGATCGAAGCTACAACTGGGAAGTTGGAGAAGATCACAGCCTTCATGAAGGCGGCGAAGGATAGACAAAAGTTGTATGCTGACAAGAGACGAAGACCAATAGAGTTCAAGGTTGGAGACCGAGTCATGTTGAAGGTCTCACCTTGGAAAGGGATTATCCGATTCAGAAAACGAGGTAAGATAAGCCCGAGATATATAGGACCTTTCCGAATCATCGCACGAGTAGGAGAGGTAGCCTATCGACTTGAACTGCCAGATGAGTTAAGTGGAATTCATCCCACATTCCATGTATCTCATCTGAGAAAGTGCTTAGCTGACGAAGATATGATTGTTCCACTGGAGGATATTGAAGTAGACGAACGGCTCAATTACGTTGAGCAACCAGTGGCAATCGTTGATCGTAAAGAAAAGAGGTTAAGGAATAAAGTGGTTCCTCTTGTGCGTGTACAGTGGAAGCACAGAAAGGGATCAGAATCTACGTGGGAGACGGAGGAGGAGATGAGGCAGCATTACCCTCAATTGTTTGAGGAATAACAGGTTTCGGGGACAAAACCTATATAAGGGGGTGGACTTGTAACACCCGTAATTTTGAAGGGAATAGAAAGGACAAAAGAGAAAGAAAAAGGAAAGAAATAAAAGTCAACTTAAGTGGAGGGGCCAAAAGTGTTAAAAGTGCAAACTTTATATTTATTTTGTACAAAAGGTGGTATAGCCGCCCATGTCCTGCTGCTTTTCACCTTTCTACCGATTCTAGAGAGAGAAAGAGCAGAACCTCGGATCTTTGAAGAAGAACAAGAAGAAAATTCGAACTTAAGGTATAATTTGATGTTTTTAAGTTGTTCTTGGCTAAATTAGCCTTGGTTATGTGATCTTATGTGTATATGTGTTCGGATTGTGTGTTTTAGACACATATAGGTGTTCGGATTCCTTGAGAAGTCCAAGATTTAGAGTATAAAGCATGAAAGCAGCTAAGGTGAGTTTCTAGATTTCCCTTTTTACATGTTTTGAATGATTTTCGGGGCTGGAAAATGCATGTATGTATGATTTTATGAGGTTTGGTATTATACCCGTATGTTTATGTGCATGTGTATGTGGGTGGGGTATGTTTTGGGCAAATGTATTGTTATGATTATGTTAAGTTCATGCTTTGAATAGTATGTGAATGTTTAGAACTAAGTGATGTAATGTTTGGGACTGAAAACAACTTAAAAATATATGAACAGGCTGCTAATACTCCTATACAAGGCTCATAAGCCTGAACAGTCCTCATACTCCCAGGATCTTGACAGAAACTTAAGTGTTGGGGGTTATGCTCCCCAACAGTGCTCATGTGCCTGAAATTTAGAACTTAGAAAACTAAGTACAGTGTTGGGGGTTATGCTCTTACGCCCGAAATTATGACTTAAAAACTAAGTATAGGGTAAGATGCCTGAATAGTACTTTTACGCCTGAATTCTGACTTAGAAGAACCAAGTACAGGCTAATGAGTCTAAGCAGTGCTCATACGCCTTAGTGATAATCTGCTAAGTGTTGGGTGGGATGCCTGCACAGTGGTAATACGCCCAGACAGGGCTCATGCGCCCAAATAGTCCTCATGCACCAAACACTTAGAATTAAATGCAGAATTTTTGTGGAAGTTTGTGCAGCTAGGGTTTTGGACTAATATTGACTATGGTCATTAAATGCATATAATTATGTTTGATTGACATTATGACCCTTATTATTGATAATGTTATGATTAGAGTTATTATTACTAATATTATTAATATTAATACTGTATGACTCTACGTGTATGATCATGATCAAGATAGAAATTTATTATCATTAATAAAATGAAAGATTAATGATAAAAAAAGTGGAACGGAACGAATGAATGAATGGCTTGCAAGCAAATGTATGGAGGTGCACACCCCTGGCAGGTGTTAGCTCAACTGTGATGCGGGTTAGCTACCCCGAAGGATGCACACAGGGTCTATCCTTGAGATTGGCAATGAGGTGAGCAACTCTGTGTTGCAACAGACTCGGTTAGCAGGCAATCCGTGGGATTGCCACTGGGGTGACCAACCATGTGTTGCAACAGACTTGGCTAACATACGATCGTGAGATATTGATATTGAGGTGAGCGGCCTTGTTGTCGTAACAGACTCGTAAGAACGAACATAAAGAACGAAAGAGCAATGGAAAAAGTATGAATTGAACGAATGATGAGGATAATAATAATAATTATTATCTGGACGTATGTAGGATGTATGCTCACGAATGAAATATCATAATAAAGTACAAAACGGGATCCTCATCATTCGACCTCAGTAATCGTGGATGTGTACCATGAAGAGGGTAAAGCCTGACGAGATCTAGATAATAAATGAATGATAATGAGTTACGATGAATGAACGAAAGCTAACGAACGGAATGAAAGATAATAATGATAGTATCTACATGTACATATATTGTGTGGGCATGTACGAAAGTATAGTATGATTTGAAAAGGTAAAGTATTTTAATTATAAAACTAGAACTCACTTAGCAACGCTGACTTTTATGTATTTTCCAGTTGACAGGTAAAATGTTGCTGAGGATGGCACACGGGGGAGGGCTACTCGACAGGGCAAGACTGACATTCATTCTCATAGATATCACTGTTGTTTTGTAATGCGGTTAAATCATTCTTTGTAACCTAATTAAACTAGGGTGTATTGCTTGGCAACAGTGCTTATAATGAAATGAATGGCTTTTGTTAAATTATTCCGCTGCTTAATTTATATTATGTAATGTTTTATGCTGTGAATGACCAACTGTGAGGTCTCCGGGAACGGGGCCTTACAGCTAGTGACCGGCTTGGCCACCATTCTAAGGGAAACCCACCACCCAAAGTCCCACTATGATAAAACCCTTGACCCACTTGGAACATATTATCCCTAGTGAGACTCCAACCCATGACCTCCACTTTGGAAAGTCATAGGATGCCTCATCTTAAACCAATTGATCTAGGACTCATTGATGAAGGTGGGATCTAACATTATATATTACCGATTTGCTCCTTAATCGCTACATACCACCACATGAACACTTTGTTATTGTTGATTGAAGCATAGATCGTACATGCAATTCTTGATCAACCTTTGGTCCTCGTCGATTGAAACAGTCGAAGAGGTTTCAAATGTCAGTGAAAAAGAGAGAGCTAAGGAGGCCAAGTAAACGTGGTTGAACTTCTTCTTGAATGGTGCCTTAATTGCATCCTGCAGTTGTAAAGATTAACCATGGAGAAGGTGTGGACAATGCCGGTGAGGGTGATGGAGGAGACCTAAAGGCGCGTCTCATAAAACAACTGAAATTTCTATTTTGTCCTAAGGTTTTGTATTATATAGTAGTAAATATAGAGATGAACCGTCTAGAAGGTATAGACAACGCCGGCGAGAGTGATGGAGGAGACCTAAAGGGCGTCTTACAAAAGAGCTTAAATTTCTCTTTTGTCCCAAGGTTTTGTATTACATATTAGGAAAAATAATATATTATATACAAAATGGTTATCTTGAGAACTCTAAATATTACGAGAACTGCAAGAATTGTAACATCCTAAGAATTTGACCAACACATTATGAAATAGAAGACCAAAAATTTCAAAAAGCATAACTCGGCTAGGAACAGAGTTACGTGACTCATAACCGATCAACAGAAAACTCTTGATAACATGCATAACGAGGAATATGATGCAGATCATATCACGATATCATTGCAAGCTGCATCAGAATGGTTGTTCATGCATGGATAAGGAACTAACACATGTCCCAAATACCGTCTCAAGGCAATGTAGACCACATGGTATTTTTGTAGTAGTCTACATCGATGGTCAGTATGGCCATAAATATCTTGGCTCTCAAATGATTGCATAAACTCTAAGTATGATTTAACATTTTGTTGAGTGTTGCAATCAATATGAGTTAGTTTAGTTAAGTTAGGGAGCAATGCTATCTAGTAAAAGACAAGTGGTCAGTGAGGTAACTCTCTCCCATCTACTTAGCTTAGGGTACGGGTCAGCATGAGCGTGAGTACCATGTAGAGATGCAGGGCAGTCACCCATAGACAACGGCATGAGGTACGTGTTCAGAGGGGTTTTGTGTGTTGAATACTTATATTAGTCGGGTTAGATACTAAGGGTAGAATAACGGGTTGTAACACCTATACACGGTGGGTATACACGGTGGGTAGGATACCCATCGGGTAATGACAAGTTACCCGCTAAAGGATAGAGTGGTTTCCCCTAAGAGATAGGGTATATGCCCCTATCCATTTGTTTAACCTTTGGTGTAATATGTGTAAAACCCATTGTTAATGAGATTGTAATACGTAGGTTATAGATGCTTATGTTAGTGGATGTCAATACCGATTGGTGGTGGATTGTATGATAGTTGATATCCGATTAAGGGGAGTTTCTGATACGGGCCTAAGTGTTGAAGAGCGTGCCTTAATGTTTTTGGAGGTCCAAGACCGCGCTGCACAAAAATGGGCCTAACCTGGGCTATGAGCCTCTAAATGAGTTTTTTGGCCTCTTTTATGTTTTTTTCTAGTTTTTCGGGTTTGTTTTGGGCTATCGTTTGGCCCATGGTTGTTTGCTTTAGGCCCGTTTGAATTTTGGTTGCTTATTTAAGTTATGTTGATGTAACGTGGAAGGACACTTGATCAATTCTGAAAGTATAGTTTGTCTTTTCAAATTCGTGACTCTTGGAGTCGAATTTGGGGGTTTGGGTGAAGATCATCACGGGTATTCGTTGAATCAACTTGTTTAAACTTCTATTTCTTTCCGTGCGCTACATTAGTTCCTCAATTTATTTTCCAAAACAAGATGTGTTGTCATGTCACTGGTAACTTTTTAATAACCATAATGCTAGGTGGAATGTTACGTAACATGATGGCACTATCATGATGTAATTGGATGTTACTATTCTAGTCATGTTATCATTGTATGTGACTTTGTTGTTCTATCTGTACTAACTTATCAAGTATGCCAAATGAGTAAATTCAATTAAATCTAAGAAGACCCTTGATTACTAGGGTAGAAGTTATGAAGGTAAATCATTCAAGGTATAATCCTTGACTAATTTTCAAAGAATTCTTGTCCAAGCACGATTTGCTTTTGATTGCAACAGCCTTGACTTATTTTCGAAGCTGCATCTTTTATTCATCTTCATGTGAGATTATATTTTATTTTTTGAATCTCAAATCTATTTTGAGCTTGATTTCTGATGCACTAAGCTTCATGATTTTGAAGTTTTATTCTTTCTTAATCTTCATCGGTTATGGATTTTTGTTTATGTTTTGGAGTTTCATGTTCAAACAAAAATCAAATTTGTTTATGATTTTAAGATTTGTCTCTCTTGAAGTTGCACATTAATTTGGGCGTTTGTTAATCTATCAACTTGTTTTGTTTTTTAGTATGAGTTTGGTGGTTCAAAGGTGATATGTAAGAGTGTTGTAGTAATCTATGAAAATCCCATTGGAACATTTACAATTCCGTCACTTGCACAAATGATTTCAAAATCACATGAATGGTGGAAGTCTTTCTAATTTAAACACCATTTGTGCTAACCAAACATTATTTTATGAAATAAATTCCAATTCCTACACATTCCATGAACGAGATAGGCCGTAAAATGTGTTTTAACGCCTCGGTAAGTGTTGGAACGGATCTAAGTTAGTTTAGTTAAGTTGGGAAGGGGTGCTACCTAATAGAAGACTGATGGTCAGTAAGGTAATTCTCTACCCTCTCCTTAGTTTTGGGTAACGGTTAGTCTGAGGTGTGACACCTCGACCGACGGTGGATCATCGGGTGGACGAATGTGAATCGATTGTTTATAGCATATGAAATTAAATAAATTGAAATAATATTAAATGTCATTTTCATTGAATAATAGTAATCAAACAATACATTACAATCAAATAAAAACTCAAGTAAACATAATAATATTGCCTTTAATTTTTGACTAAATCCAAGCCCTAAATGTGAGATTAGAAGTCCATTAATCTGCATTCCTGAAATCATGTGAAAAAGTAACGAGTCAGCTAACGAATTATCCGGTGAGTAAATGCAGATTTGAATACATATATAAATTGATTAAAATGATTGAAAACAATTCGATTCATATGACAATATCAAGACTTATAATGCAATAGTGTAGCATAAAATACAAACCAACACAATCAAACCTAATGACTGAATGACTCGGTCCGCAGACGAACCCTTATAGAATAAATGATTTTGGTTCCAATCACCACACGACTAAACAAATAGGGTGGGTTTGTCAAACTAATAGATCTATCGTTGTTACCGTGGTTGCATGAATGAATGGTTGTGTTATCATCAAGTTTACCTAACTATAAACACATAATTGCAAGCAATAACATAGCATGTTTTGAATTAAATTTAAAATGAAATAGAATAACAATGAATATCAATTATTGAATATTGAATCATATGACTTTTCCAAAATATAAAACATATAAAAAGGGCTATGAATACTCAATGGTGATAGGGTTCATAAGAAAGCTTGGATGTTCAATGGTGATGTACTAAACAATGTTTTCAAAACCGGATCGGACGTCGAACCAGACATCTTGTCGGACCGGTCAGAGCGGATTTAAGAACCGGATGACGTCATATTTACATATATATATATCTATACATATAATTCAATATAAGTAATTTATGTGTGTGTTTTATATATAAAACTTAACAATAATTTTATATACAATGCACTAATATATTGTTCAACGCCGCGTTTTTACCCATTAAAATTAACAAAAAAAAGAACACAAAATCCGGTTTGAACCCCGGTCCAAATTAAAGAACCTGAATACTTTATAACATACAATTTTTTTAAAAAAGAAAAATAATAAATTACAAATTAACCAAAAAAGATACTAGATAAATAACTTTAGAATGAACCTACTGATTTTAGTTGTTAAAAATTAAATAAGAAACATAATAACCAAGTAAAATATCTGATTCCTATTACTCGTTTAAATAAAAACAAGATAAAATTTTAAATATGATTGAAAAAAATTTCTTATCCGTTTTCCAATGTCTTATTTTTGTACTTGCTTTTACTTTTTAATACCATCAAGAAGATTCAAAGGCATTTCATCTTTATCACTCATCTTTCTTGTTTTTCTTCAAAACTCCATGAACTTTAAAAGTGTAGATCTAGTAGTTCTGGTAGATCTGGAACTTCACCGTAGAATATGTGTTTCTTATTTTTGTTGTTGCGTTCCTCTCTCACATGTACAGATCTAAGTCAGAGATGATATAATGTTCAGATCAAGACCATAAAATGAATATACTTGTTCATCCATCCACCCTGTTCATGGTTCGACCTCTTGTTCGCTACCGGTCGGTTATCCTAACACAAACGAGTCACATAGAACCGGACCGTTCACCATGCTGAATCCCGTTCAAACCGGCCGATCCGAACCGGCCATGAAAACACTGGTACTAAAGGAAAAAAACAATAAATTGAGGTCGAAATTCATTAAGAATTTAGGATGTTTAGAGAATGTCAAAAGGCAAAAGCTAGATTAAAAAGGATTATTGCACAAATTTTAAATTCTATACCAATGTTCTCAGAACCGGATCGGACGTCGAACCGGACGCCTTACTGGTTTGGTGGTCGGACCGGTCGGACCGGTCGGACCGGATGGACCGGATTTAACTATATTTTAATTATATTTATATATGTAATTAAATATAAGTAATTTATATATGATTTATACATATATTTTATAGTTATATATAAAACTTAACTATATTTGTATATCTTACGTACTAATTTATGGTTTAACACCCCGTTTTTACCCACTAAAAGCAAAAAAAAAAAAAAAAAGAAAACCGGTCAAAACCGGTCCGGTTCGCCGGTCCAACCGCCGGTTCGGTTCGGACCAGCCGGTTCAAATGGCCAAAAACGATCCACCCTCGACCGGACCGGACCAGCCACCGATTCGCGGTCGAACCGGTCGGACCGGCCGGTCCGATCCGGTCCTAACAACATTGTTCTATACAGAATGTTTGTTACGTGTTTGAACAGATTTTAAAAATATCAAACGGTTTTATAAAATTATAAAAATTTACATATAACTATTTTAGAGTCTCCCGTACAACTTTAGTTTAGGAAAGTTTTTTAGAGTCCCCCGGAAAACTTTGGTTTATGAAATGACCAGAAAATAGGTCAAAACAGCAGCACAAGACAGAATGTGCTGAAATGCAAACTTATCTTGTGAAGGCTATTTTGGAGTCGTTCTATTGAGTTTGAAGACGTATAAATTATCGTGAAAAAGTAATTCATTGAATTTAATATTAGAGTATGAGTTTACTCAAATTTAGTCTTTTATGACTAAGTTACAGTTAGTTGAAGTCATACTATATTCTGTCAAAATTTTAGTAAGTCACTTATGTACACTTTTAACATTGTTAAAGCATGAAACGGGTTAGAAAAATCTTAATATGTTGATATATAGTATATTAGACTCCACTTGACTTATAAATAATGTTCCAAGAATTTGGCATAGCCATCATTTAGAGACAATCTTGTGAAATAACCGAATGCGGGGGCATTCCATATGCAAACGGGATTCTTTGTTTACGTTAGCATGTTGTTAGCTTGATTTAGGAATTTTAATGAGTCTTAGAAGATTAGTGAATGTTAGAAGGTTAATGATCAAATGATAATGATTATAGTAAAAAAGTGATTTAGTAGAAGAAAGAATAAAAGTAAGAATATAAAGTCATGAAAACAATTGAATGTTAGGATGATTAAAATAATATAAAAATGCATAATATAAAAGCAACATAAGATTACCAAAGGAACATATGATTACTTTAGTATTAGAAAATTCTTAAAATTACTTGTAAAAGAAAATTCTTGAAATTGATCAAAATCAAAGGATGAAAGAAAGATTTGTAAGTAGGATTTTTAGAGATTGAACAAATGAAAAGTAAGGTCTAAAGTTTGTTTTTATAGTTGAGGTTAGGAAGAGGTTATGAATGATGTTAATGGTGAGTTACAAGTCTTTCAAAAGAGGGCTATGATTGGAATTTGAAATAAATATAAACTTAAATAAAATAAATAAATAAAAGAATAATTATAATTCAAATTCTAAATTTATTAAAACTCTAATTTTATTATAATCAACTTTTTATAAAATCTTTATAGACTTTATAAATCTTATAAAAATTTTACAATTTGATTATTTTTTAATTAAATATTTAAAATCTTATAAATATTAATAAGCATTTTAAAATTTGTAAGATTTTTTATAAATTATAGAATTTAAATTAAATTGATTAAGTGACACATTTATTGTTTTTGGAACACAAAATAAATAAAATGACTAAATAATGAATTTGATTTATAAGATTGACTTAAACGGATTTGGGTTTGTGTTTATAATTTAAAAATGTGTCAAATGTTACAGTGAGTACCCTGTAGTAATATCGGGTAGTCAACCATAGATAGTGAGTAAGATACCCATATGGTAAGAGATGTGCCCAAAAGGGAATTGTGGGTTGAATACCCACACAGTAGTTTAATTAGACACTTAAGGCAAGATAACAGGCTGTAACACATTGACTACAAATTCCCAACCATATCTACGAACTCACTAGTAAAACCTAAGTCAAAATAGTTTTGGACACACATTCTAGGTGTCATATGATATAGGCCAGAAGAATTTAGAAGAGATAGCTTTTGAGGCAGGAGTAATTAGAGATATTACGAGCTTGTTGATAGATCTCTAGATCTAGCCTATGATTATGTAGTTGTTGGATGTATCTTAAACAATTATATATATTATATAGTTTAATAAAAGTTTATTTATTTTCGTTGCATTGTTCTCATTGCATCCCTATTATCCGTATATCATACTATAGGGCGGTGTTAAAAGCTTTGTCATTAAGGAAATCTCTTTCTACCAGAAATTCCAAAAGTTTTTTTTGTACGACAAACAAATAAGTCCTAAAATATAAATATCAGAATAATCAGAATGAATTTAACTCAAGAAATAAGCTCAGTAATTTGTTAATATCAAAGTCAATATAAATTATTTTATCTATATACCTATCATTATTGTTAAACAGTCTTATATGAATTTATATATGTTAATTTACATATATTCACATATTTTAAATATTACACACGGCTAAGTTTACTATTGACATATGTACGTGTAAACACTACCATTTATACATTTGTAAAATTTAAATGAATAATTACATTTAAATATAAAAACTCATATAATATGTTTTTATTTAGATAATAATGTTAATATTATAGTTAAAATAATAATTTTATTGATTTTGAGAAATTATTTTAATTGATTTTGAGAAGTTTGATTTTGCAAGATTAAAAGTTCTCATTTAATATTTTCTCAAATCATATATATGTGTGTGTGTGTGATCATTGAAAAATTGAAGACTTTCATTAAAGGATAACATCGTCAGAATTTCATAGGTAAGTTGTCTTCCATTAGTAGTCCATCGGTGACACTCTACTAGGAAACATAGTGGGGTAATGCACTTTTCACGAATACCTGATAGGCTTTACCAAGAGATCACTGATGAAAGTATCATAGTGTCGCAAACTAAACATTATATTAGGAGACTACGGTGGATGTTTACCAACATAATGGGTATACATTGGATCCTTTATCGGCATATATTCTATGGTAGTTTGTCAGTAATATTTCTTTACTAAAAAATTAAACATATTATAAATTTCGTGAAAACTAAAAATTGGTTATCAAAATTTGAACAAAAAATGTTAAGAAAATAACAATAATTTTCTTCATTAAAACAAGTTTTAAAAAGTGATATATTTATGTTAGAATCAGTTTCAACATATTTCGTGTAACGTCAATCTTACAGTATCAAAAAAAAAGTGAACTCATTTATAGAATTCGACGACCTATAGCCAATCGTAAATCTAACATTACCATTATTTGTTTTAAACAATTATAGTTTTATAAGTATAACGTCATTGATTATATCTTTTAATCTATCTAATTCTCCTACCATAATGTGCTTATAATTAATCTGATTTTATGAACAAGATATATGTAGTTTGGAGAACATACTTACACTCTACCCAACTTTAAAACAACGTACTACTACACAATTTATAAAATGACATTAAATCGTTACAAAAACAAAATTACACTATATGATAAAGAAGCACCTCATACCCGTTCAATGATTCAACCCAAATATGCTAGCTAGTCTTTAGAAGAATGATCAATTGTGTTAAATTTAAACAAAAGAGCAACAACCCCACACAGGCCCACACAACCACCGCCTTCACCAATCTTTTTGCACCGCCATCACCTTAACAATGTTAGTGGGCGGCCGCAGGTGGGTGGGCGCAGCTGGGTGGGCGCAAGTGGGGGGAAGGGGGCCGCCGCTGGTCCGGCCGGTGGGAGGAGGTGGGGCAGCGGTGCTGATACTTGAGAGGGATGCGGCGGAGCGTGGCGGCCAGTCGGAGGGCAGCGGCGTGGGCGGCGGCGGCCGGAGACGGGTTGCAGTGAGAAGAGGAGAGGAGTGGTGGGTTGAAGGGTTGAACACAAATGAGAAGAAAAGTCGGAAAGGGTTGGGGTAAAGAGGAGAAGAGGTTGAGAAGACCTGACCACATCTTCGACATGCAGACGTCAGGAAGACGTTTTTTAATAAAATGTCTTCTAAAAAACAAACAGTCTGCCCACTCAAAAGCTCTTCCCTCTACGTCCGCGCAGATGAAAAGGTGGGGAAGAGCTTTTGCCGAAAAACAAATACCGCCTTAGTTAATTAACTATCATTTGCAAGCGGATAAATACCCTTTTTGAACTCATTATTTGTAAGCAGGAGTTCTAATAGCAAGTGTGTGTTTAAGTATATGAAATTTTACGCACTCAAATCCAATTAAGATCTTATGAATATGTGTTAATCATCATTGAATGTTTTGTATATAAATCCCCATATGATCATACAAAATCAGTTCATTATCGTTTTTCGTGTTATTATATGCACCTTAAAGTTCTACAACTACTAGAATATTTGTTGTAGACTTTAGTTTCATTTTGAATTAGCATATAAGATTCCCAACACAAGATATAACATTTGGATAAAGAGCGACATTTTGTTTAACAAATGTTTAGTGGTACGGTGCAACAATTGCTACTTCTAAGCTGATATATTCTAAATTTTAACAGCATAACCTTCACTTTTTCTTTTTTTGACAGATAGGATTTGTCCGAAAAATATTATAAATAAAATAATACTCAAATGCAATCGTTTAGAGGGGAATGCCCCTAGAATTGCAGACCAGGGGTATGTAAAACAAGGTTAAGAAAAAGTCCCACATACGAGAAAAGGTCACAAATAGAGTTGAAACAAGTAACATTGCAAAGGCATAATGATACGAGATAGATATACCGCAGTAAAAAAGACATTTTTGGATATGTACAAAGTCAGCTCTTTATACTAAAAAAGGCGTACCTGGTGCTGCAAAGAGCTCCCGCGTTTTCGCAGGGTCCAGGGAGGGTCCGTCCCATTTAAGGGAAGATGTACGCGGTCTTTCCCCCACATTTTGTGGGGAGGCCGTTTCCACGGATCGAACCTGAGACCTTCGGTCCCTTAGGAACAACTCTTTATACTAAGACATATAAAATATAGTGTTGAAACAGGACTACCATTAGAGATATGTCTAGTAGATAACAAAAGCACCCCTAAGGTTGGGTCATGCCTAAAAGTACAGTAACGCAAATTACAAAAGCTTTAACCATAAGCTTATGGTATAAACTTAATAACAATAAAGTTTACGCATAAAAAAGGTCCAACATATCTATGGCACCTTTGGAAGTAGCCCAATTGTTTAGGCTCAAAACACACACCATCAATTATAAATGATTAAAAAATTTAGTACTGATCCGACCCAATGTAAGTGACCCGTACATGGTTTGAGGTAGTACCCCGACCAATACATACTCGGGTAGGACCTAGTAATAACCACATGGTACTACCCGGTTACTCCCCTTTAAGCTCATTTTAACCGATCTGGACCCGATTGTACCCATGTACTATCCGGTTCTGACCATTTTTCACACCGTTAAAAAAGCCGTTTTAACGGCTATAAAGCTGTTAGAGTCGATTTTTTTACCCTTTTTTTACTTTTAGAACCCTTGAGTTGGTATAAATAATTTTGGGATGATTTGATTAAGTACCCAAACTTGAAAATTCAAAATCGAATAAAAAGGATGCAAAAATACTCTTGTTTGACTCTCGTTCTTCAGCACTTTCTACTCTTGTTCTATACTTTATACTTTCGTTATTGCTCACTCGCAATCTTCTATTAACCAAGGTTCTCGAAGCGCCCTAAACGTTGTTTGAGTTCTTAGGCATAATAAGAACCCGAACGTTTGGTGTGATGGGTCGACAAATGCTTGTTGCAAGTTTTGGTTAACTTTGTTAGCAAACGATTCAAAAACCATTTTGAAAAAACACATTGTGGAAATATTTTGCAGGGCGTAACAAGAAAATCCAGAATCTAAACAAACACAATTGGGTGAAGACGGTGTAATATTTCATTACGACGTTCATATGGTCTGAGATCAAATGACAAAGCTCGTGATTCAAGAATCTTTGTTGTTAACCACTTCACAACCCTTGGTTGAGAAACATGATTCGAGAGATGTTTCGACCTCGTTACACTCACATAAGTAATACTACACTTAGACGTTATTGTTTAAAGTTCTGAAAAAATGAAAAAAAATGATTTAATTTTGAAATTTAAAAACCATTGTGAACTTAACTAATGATGTTTGATCGGTTGTACATGACTTTCCTGAATCGTACCTTTGCATTTCAGTTCATTAAATAGATCTAAATTTGTGGTAAATAATGAAACTTATGATTGTGCTTTATATTTTTACGTATTCACATACCGAAGAATTTTTGTTTCAATTTTTAAATACTGTAATAACAATATTTAGTTTATAAAATAAAATGTTTTTAATGGCATTCGATAACGTCTCAAGCAATACAACTGCTATTGATAAATTAAAATGATAATATTATCCGATTTGCAATGGTGATCTTTTACTCACTAGATGTGTTGTAGATATTATTGATTTAGTAGTGCAAGAGGGGATCATCGTGAAATTTGTTGAATACATTTATAAACACTTTAAGATTTATGTTAAATAATGTTTTTAAAAATAGTAGAAGAAGATATTAAGATAATAAACAACTTTGTAAGGATATGAATTCCATGTTTTTAGGTCTTAATTAAGATGTATCTACTTTTATCAACTTTCTTGAAAACCTCAAATACAAAATTACTGCGGTTTATTATCTCATATGTTGTTTGGTGCTTTTTTAATTATATTTAATGGCTTTAAGCTAAAAAATATCAAAATAAAAATCAAATGTTTACAAAAATGGTAGCACCAATGAATAAAATTTTAACAATATTTCAAGGAACTATCACCCGTTTTTACTTGTGATGTCGGTTTCAATTTGGATTCGTATACAATGAGGACCCACCATTTTCAACTGAAGCGAAAATAAATTTAATCATAGTTTGTCAATTAATTTATAATTTTTATTTAACTGAACCAAGGAATTTTATTATATTTTCAATAACTACAATATTACACTTAATACAGAGCTGAGATACAATAGGAGACAGGCTGTCAAATCAATACAAATCAATTGTGCAATACTTTCTAAATATAGTTTAACATTCCCCCGCAAGTTGAGGGCGGGGAACGACCTGCAACTTGGATCGTAAGAACATAAACCGTTGAGAGGATAGGGGCTTCGTAAACACATCTGCAACTTGATCACTTGTGGAGATGAAGTTGACATTTAACTCTCCTTGAGCTACCTGTTCGCGGACAAAGTGGAACTTGACTTCTACGTGCTTGGTGCGAGCATGAAATACAGGATTGGCCGAGAGATAGGTAGCTCCTAGATTATCACACAATAGAGTAGGAGTTATTTTTGGTGAAATGCCAAGTTCATGAAGGAGAGCCTTCAGCCAAATTAGTTCGGTGACACTGTCAGCTATGGCCTTGTACTCGGATTCAGTTGACGATCTGGAGACGGTGCGCTGTTTGCGGGCAGCCCATGAGACAAGTTTTCTTCCCAGATAGATGGCAAACCCCCCCCCCGGGGAGCGCCGATCAACTGGGCAGCCAGCCCAGTCGGAATCAGAGTAGGCGTGTATAGATGGAACAGTTGTCGGCTGCCAGTGAACATCCATAAATGCCTGTAGGGACGCATTTGAATCATGGCGAATAAGAAGGCCCATGTTGGCGGTTCCTTTCAAATAGCGCAGGATGCGCTTGACTGCAACCCATTGATTTTCTGTTGGAGTGTGCATGAATTGGCATACTTTATTGACTGCAAAGGCAATGTCGGGTCTGGATAATGTGACGTATTGAAGAGCCCCGACAATCTGCCTGAACTTTGTTGGATCAGTGAATGTTGGGCTGTCATCTGGAGTCAGTATCTGGGAGGTACTCATTGGCGAGCTGACTGGTTTGCAGTCAAGGAGACCCGATCGGTTGAGGATGTCCATGATATACTTTCATTGGGACAGAATCAGATTGTTCCCCTGATGTAGTACTTCAATGCCCAAGAAGTAGTGGAGCTGACCCAAGTCTTTGAGAGGAAAGGCGGAGCTGAGGTGGCAATTATGGAGTTGATTGCCGAATTGTTGTTGCCCGTGATTATAATATCGTCAACATAGACGAGGATGTAAACAAGGGTGTTGTTTGGCTTGAAGATGAACAAAGATGGATCCGTTTTGGATCCGATGTAGCCCCGTTGTTGCAGCACAGTTGATAAGCGGTTGAACCACGCTCGTGGAGCTTGCTTAAGTCCATACAGAGACTTGTGGAGGAGGCAAACATGATTCGGTTTGGTTGGGTCTACAAACCCGGGAGGTTGTCGCATATAGACGGTTTCCTCCAAGTCACCATGTAGGAATGCATTCTGGACGTCCAGTTGTCGAAGTGGCCACTTTTGAGTGGTAGCAAGGGAGAGGATCGTCCGAATGGTGGTGGATTTGATTACCGGGCTGAAAGTTTCATGATAGTCGATTCCCGGCTGTTGGTGGAATCCCTTGGCTACAAGTCTAGCCTTGTAGCGGACGACATTGCCTTGAGCATCTTCCTTCAACCTATATAACCATTTACAGTCAACCACGTTAGTGTTTTTGACATAAGGTACCAAAGACCATGTTCCGTTCTTAAGAAGCGCATTAAACTCATCAGTCATGGCTTGACGCCACTCCGACGTTTTGTTGGCAATGGTAAAGTTGGTGGGTACAGGAATGGGTGTGGTTGATACTTTTGTATGATATGCGGATGGATTGTACGGGGTGGTACGTTTGGGGTTGGGACGAAGATTCGGTGGTCGAGTCCGAGGTGGAGGAGGAGGTAGAGGTGGTGAAGGTGGGGGTGATGGATTGGGAGGTATGTTTTGAGGGGAAGTTGAGGTAGAGGGTGGGTCAGCAGGAGGTTGTTCAGTGGGTGAGTAGGGATGGGTGTTGGTGGAGGGCAGGTTGGGGTGTGATAGGGTTGTTGGGGTGGGTGGAACAGGTTGTGTGGATGAGGAATGGGTGGGTGTTGTGGATGTTGAAGGTGGGTCAGGGAAGATGGAAGTGTAGGGAGGGTAGGAGGATGTCGGTTTGGGTGTAGGTAGTGGTTGAAAAGGGAAGATTTCCTCGTTGAACCGAACGTGCCAGGCAATGTAAATGCGTTCAGTTGTGACATCGAAGCAGCGATACCCATGGTGGTTGGGACTATAGCCGAGGAAGACACAAGACGTGGATCGGAAGTCCATTTTGTGTCGATTGTATGGGCGTAAGTGGGGGAAGCATTCACAACCGAAGACACGAAGGAAGGTGTAGTCCAGTTTGCGGTTGAAGATGTGTTCAAAGGGCGATTTGTTGGAAGATATACGAGATGGAAGGCGGTTAATTAGAAAGACTGTAGTATCAAATGCAAACCGCTAAAACGTTGAGGAAGTTTGGCCTGGGCTAGAAGTGTGAGCCCAGTTTCAACAACATGACGATGGCGACGCAACGAAGCCGTTTTGTTCACTCATGTGAGGACAGGAGCGTCGATGGATGATGCCAAGTGATGTAAAGAAGCTGGACAGATTTCGAAACTCCCCTCCCCTGTCGGTTTGGACAGATTTCAGTTTTGTGTTGAATTGCCTTTCAACCATGATGACAAAGTTTTTGAATGTAGAATAGACATCGGATTTGTGTGTCAACGGATAAAACCACATATATCGGGTGTGGTGATCAACACATAACATGAAATATATATAACCATCAAGAGAAGTAGTGGAGGATGGTCCCCAAACATCACAATATATAAGATCTAGGATTTTATTGCTACGGAAATTAGAGCAAGAAATTGACATTTTTGAAGATTTCCCTAGTTGACAGGGAGTACATAATGAAGAAGACAATTTTGTAGTGACAGGTAAAGAACAACTAGTAATAATAGATTTAAAAAGACGTTGGTGTGGATGTCCGAGTTGTTGATGCCAAATGGAGGAGGATGCTTTGGTGACAGTGAAGGCGAGCTTGGAAATGGACTTGAGTTGAGGAAGTTGTAGAGAGTAGAGACCATTCTCAGTTGGACCCATAAGGAGGAGGGTACGTGTTGGATCATTATAAGGCTGATGCAACTAAAACCACTTCACATAGTCAATTTTGGTACTACCTTCAAAGGCTTCCGAAGCTAAGTATGAGATCTTCCAAAGTCTGAAGAAATAGCTGAAGACAAAGTCTGAAGACTTTCGAAGACAAAGTCTGAAGAAACAGCTGAAGACAAAGTCTGAAGACTTCCAAAGACAAAGTCTGAAGAAAGAGCTGAAGACAAAGTCTGAAGAAAGAGCTGAAGACAAAGTCTGAAGAAAGAGCTGAAGACAAAGTTACTTCCGAAGACAAAGAAGACTCCAAGCCTCGGAAAGTAGCAGTAGCAGTCCGAAGTATAAATGGCTTCGGAAGAAGTTATTCTTCCAAAGAAACTTATCCTTCGGAAGACATTGCTATGACCAGTAGACATAAGTATGGTCTCTGACAGTCCGCTGCAGACCTCTGATACAGCATGGCATCTTCCTAAAGAGTCATGTTGTTGACCATACTTTATTCTACTGTTTACCTTTTTATGATAGTACATGTTACCAACCTTAGTTGGTGACAAAAGGTAAGTCAGGGACATGTCCTGACTACCAAATCTCAGATAATATATTTGAGATACTTTAACCTATAGTCTTGTAGTATAGGGTTTTTGGTTATAGATTTCCAGCTGGTATCAAAGTATATCCGGCGGTAGGTAGTATTATATATCTTCTCATTGTAACTTATTAAGTAGAGAGCAAGAGTTAGAGCCAAAAACTTGAGCTTGTAAAAATCTTGTAATCCTTTGAGTTGAGAAGCAATATATAAAAGTACCTTGAAAATTTACATCCTGTGTTTATTTACTGCATTGTTACTTGTTATATTGTGATAAACTCTTTCTAGATTCTTTCTGAGTATTGTTCAGGTGAGTTTGAGAGAAAACCACTTGTTGAGTGACCAGCACACGATCCTGCAATTAGTATCAGAGCTTTGGCTCTTGATTGCCTGATCTACCATCCAAATCAACTTGTTTTTCACTCCTCCCTACAAACCATTCACTCAAATGGCCGCTCTCTCAAAAGCTGATATGGAAACTGGTACCATGACTAAGTCCCCACTGATCACCCCTGAAGATTTTGACACATGGTGCACTAGAATGGAAGGCTTCATCAAGTGTCAAGACTCAAGGATGTGGGACTCCATTGTTAATGGTCCTTTCATACCAAGCACTACTTCTGCTACTGGTAATCGCATTATCCCAAAGATGTTGATGATTACTCAGAAGAAGATAGGAAAAGAATAGAGCTTGATCAAAGGGCTATGACTTCTCTTCAAACTGCTCTTCCAAACTCCATCTACAGAGGCTTCAAGAAGTGCAAGACAGCTAAAGATCTATAGGATGCACTGAAGCTCATGTATGAAGGATCCAAGGAAACTAAATAGAACAAGAAGGATCTCTTAAAGCAGCAGTTTGAAAACTTCACTTTCAAGGCTGGAGAGACCTTGACTCAACAATACTTCAGATATGTTGAGATAGTGGATACTCTGGTGGATATTGGAGTACCTCTTGAGAATAGAGACATAGTTAGGAAGTTCATGTCTTCCCTTCCTAAACTATGGACACACTACTGTGTTGTAATCAAGAGAACTTCGGACCTTAAAACTCTTTCTCTCACAGATTTGTATGGTATCCTAAGTGCATTTCAGATGGAGATGAACATGCAGAACTCCTCTGGAAACTCCAATAACCAACTAAGTTCAGCCCTTCATGTGGTTGAAAGGGAAATCACAGAACCACAACATCAGTTGCTGTGCTACCCTGACAACTCACATAGTGGACCCTACATTACTCTACCTGAGACTCCAAAGTCTCAAAAGGTTCAACACAACTCCTTTCAGGATAGTTGTGCCTTTGTCTCTGGAAATGGACACTCTGGTGATTTTCAATATTGCTTTGATGATCTTGAGTGCTTCAGTCCAGATGATGTGGAGTATGTGGACATTGTCCAACAGATGGCTCTCTTAACTTACAGAGCGAAGAAGTCTTCAAGAGAACTGGAAGGCAATTCCCACAAAACCCTGTCAACAGCAAGTTTGGGTTTGACAAGAGCAAAGCAAAGTGTTACAACTGTAACCAACTTGGTCACTTTGCTAGGGAATGCAAGGCTCCCAAGAACAACCCGGGAACACCACAGGCCTCCACACATCCTTCAGCTTCAAAGCATGAAGAAAAGTCAACAGAAATAGCTGTAATAGCTCAAGAAGTTGACTAGAGCTTCATGGTACAGGATGTGACTCCCGCTCAAGCACTCATGGCCGGAACAGATGATGATCAGTATATGAACATCTTTGTACTGCTGCTATTGCTAAAGTTAAACTCTATAAGGATTACAATATGGAAATCAGATCTGATGTTGAGTCTTCAATATCTTAAAATCTGATTTTAAAAGAGCTGAATCTGACTATCAAAAGAAATTGAGGAGTTAGAGAAAACTGTGTCTCTTTAAAACATGAAAAGACCAACTACAAGACTCAAATTAAGATCTGATATCCAAACTGTGAAGTTCAAGCTCAGTTGGTCACTGCTGAGGCTCAGGCCAGGAAGCAAGCTAGCTGAGCAAAACTTCCAAGCTATTCTTGCATCCTCCTCTCATTCTAAAATGTTTTATCAAAAAAAGAAGGGTTGGGAACCAATGAAATAGCTCCACCACACTCTTACGAGTCTATCAGACTACCTAGATGTGGTACTAAAGAGCAAGAGGTTCCAACTGGGACCCTTCTCCATTAGAACTAGAGGATGAGGCAAAATAGTGGCCACCACAGGGGAGAAAGAGGAAGATACACTCATCTCCACCTGTGAAGATCAAATCCTAACCACCAGGCAAGAAGAAGCAGAGGTAAAGCTGCTAGAAGGACTGCCCAAGAAGGTTGCAGAGTCCAAGCTGAAGATTGACCCAAAGCAAAAGGGTGTCTTCATCTCTGCTGGATTTCCAAGTGGTAGGTACTTCTGATTCAGGAAAGGAGTGTAGTACCAGCACTCCTGTCCTACCAAAGGATCAGAAGTTAAAAGGAAAAGTTGCTGATGAAGAAAAGAAGTTAAAAAAACAGCAACCTACAAATTCCCAAAAGACTAACATTGCATGCATAATGTGTGGTCTGCACAACCCATGGCTAAAGATTGTTACTACAATCCAGCAAGCACACATTATGCAAATAATGTTAGAAAAGAAGGAGTCAGAGAAGGTTTCTCATTTGGACCATTTCAAACGGTTCAAATGATGAAAAAGGGAAGGTTGGTCTCGGAAGCCAAGTTGCTTTCAAGAAAGCACTTTTCCGAAGGGAAAAGGCTTCGGAAGCAAAGCTTCTAAGTTCGAAAGAACAAGAAAGCTCCCTTGAAACCATCCAGAAGAAGACTGCTTCGGAAGAAAAGGTGGTGAAGGCTTCTTCTGAAAAGAAAGAAGCTTCGGAAGAAGACCATGCTGCAAAAGCTTCAACAAGCTCATCCTCAAAGATCAACCAAGGGATGGATTGGAAGATCAGAAAGATGCTGCAGCCCAAATCTTCTTCAACGACCTCTATTGAACCCCATGCATATCTTTGGTTCAATTATGTCATTATCTTTGGAAGAGCCCAAGACCAGCAAGGCTTGGGCTTCCAAACAAAACTAACCATCTCATCTTATGTGCAGGGACATCCATTTGACAAGAACAACAATGTCTGGATTGTAGATAGTGGATGCTCCAGCACATGACAGGGAACAGATCTCTCCTTCCATAATTCTAGAACTTTGATGGGAGGCCTGTCCAATTGAGGTGAGACCGGAGGATATATTTCTGGCAGAGGAAGTATATCCAATGGTAAAATAAGCATGACAAAGTTCACTTTGTCAAACAGCTTGAACACAATCTGTTAAGTGTTTCTCAATTCTATGATCAAAAGCATCAAATGCTTTTCACAGAATATGAGTGCATTATCCTCAAACCAGGGATGACAATTCCTCCGGAATTGGTGCTTCTTAGATCTCCCAGGAAAGGGATATGTACAAGCTAGATATGAACAATGCTTCTCCTATGGGTGAAGTATCTTGCTTTTTTTTCCAAAGCTGATACTGATGAGTCAACACTATGGTATAAACGCATGTGTCATTGAATTTTAAAACAATGAATAATTGGCTAAAAATAACTTGGTACAGGATTGCCTAAAAGGAATTTTTCTGCAAAGATAACTGTATGCATGCCTGAAAGGAAACAACAGGATGTCTCATAAATCCAAATGTGTTAACTCCATCACTACGCCATTACAATTGCACATGGATCTCTTGGTCCCACAAGTATAATGAGTATTGGAAGGAAATCATACTGCCTTGTGATTGTTGATGATTTACAAGATTTACATAGGTATTCTTTTAAGAAGTAAAGATGAAACTGCTGAAACATTAAAATCTTTATTCTTAAAATAGAAAATAAAATTGATCACAAGGTTAAGATCATTAGAAGTGATCAGGGACTAAGTTTAAGAACTTTGTTCTGACTCATTCTGTGACTCAAAAGGGATTGCCAGACAATATAGTGCTCCCAGAACTCCTCAACAAAACGGGTTGCTGAGAGGAGGAACATGACATTATTGAGGCTGCTCGAACCATGCTAGAATTCAAAACTACCTCTAACATTCGGCAGAGGCAGTTAGCATGCATGTTATGTGCAGAACAGGGTTCTGTAGTTAAGCCCCATGGAAAAAACCCTTATGAGTTATGGAAGAAGAGGCCGCCGTTCATTGGTTTCTAAGGTCCTTTGGCTGCAGGTGTACCCATACAACACAAAAGACAACTTAGCAAAGTTTGCTGAGAAGTCAGATGATGCTATCTTTGTTGGATACTCTTCTAGGTCCAAAGCTTATAGAGTATACAACATAAGAATCAAAATTTGAGGAGTCATCCAATATAGTTGTTAATGAGCACACTCCTTGTGTTAGGGGAATAGACCTGATTATATCTTTGATTTAGAATTGTTTCCAAACTATTCTAAACCATCTTGTGAGAATGTTTCAGTTAGAACAGGTGCTAAGGTGATGCAGATACTGATACTGATCAACTATTTGAGCTTCCCTGACCTCTTCCAAATTCTCCAAGAACTGAAAGGCAACAAGCTTCAACCATTCATAGATCTGATAGTGTAACAATCTCCAGGAATAGTGAAGCTTCAACAAGTGAATCACCAAATGAACCCAAAAGCTCTTCAGGTGAGCCATTACAACACCAGGTTGAAGAAAGTAGTATTCTGAAGGAACAGGCAACTGTTAATACTACTCCACAACCAACCATTGATGATGTTTCTCAATCATTCAATCAGTCCTCATTGAATGACTTTGAAACAACAGCTGGAAAGAGTGATCCAGTTCCTGACCAGAATATGTCCAACTTGGACTTATCTCTGCAACTAGAAGTGATTCCTCGTCTTAGGATTCACAACACTCATCCAACTGAGAACATCATTGGGAGTGTCTCTGAGGGTGTGAGAACAAGAGGGCAAACTCATCATGTGAATGTCTGCTTGTATTCATGCTTCTTATCTCAGATGGAACCCAAGAAGGTGGAAGATGCCTTAAAGGATAGTAGTTGGGTTGAATTGATGCAGGAGGAGCTGCTTCAATTCAGAAGACAAAAGGTTTGGAATCTATGCCACTACCATCTGGTCAAGTACGAATAGGCACTAAATGGGTTTCAGAACTAAGAAAGATGATAGAGGCTTGATTATCAAGAATAAGGCATGGCTAGTAGTTTAAGGATACACTCAAGAGGAAGGAATTGATTATACTGATGTCTTTGCACCTGTTGCAAGACTTGAGGCAGTTAGGATCTTCCTTGCTTATGCTGCATCCAAGAACTTCACAGTCCACCAACTTGATGTCAAGTGTGCTTTTCTATACGGGGAAATAGATAGGGAAATCTATGTATGTCAACCTCCAGGATTTGAAGACCCACAGCATCCCAACTATGTGTGCAAGCTGGATAAAGCTCTATATGGGCTGCACCAAGCACCTAGGCTGTGGTATGAGACTTTGTCTCAGTTTCTCCTGAAGAATGGCTACACTAGAGGTACCATTGACAAGACTCTTCATCAGGAAGTCTGGAGAAGACATTTTGCTCGTTCAAGTCTATGTTGATGACATCATATTTGGTTCTTCAAATGACCAAATGTGTAAGGACTTTGAGAGCATTATGAAGCAGAAGTTTGAGATGAGTTCCATGGGAAAAATGGATTTTCCTTGGAATTCAGGTAAAGCAAATGAAAGAAGGGTTCTTCATAAATCGATCTAAGTATGTCACAGACATCTTAGACAGATTTGAAATGAAGGACTGTAAACCAGCCAAGACACCCATATCCAGAAACCATAATCTTTGCCCTGACCTTGAGGGGGAGGATACTAACCAACATCAGTATAGAGCAATTATTGGTTCTCTGATGTATCTCACTGCTAGTAGGCCTGATATCATGTTTGCCACTTGCATTTGTGCAAGATATCAGGCTGCTCCAAAGGTGTCTCATCTGGCTGCTGTTAAGAGAATCCTCAGATACCTCAAAGGAGCACCTAAACTAGGTCTCTGGTATCCAAGAAATAGTGATTTCAATCTCTATGGATACTTTGACAGTGATTATGGTGGCTGCAACATTGACAAGAAATCAACATCAGGAGGATGTCAATTTCTTGGTGGAAGGATTATCTCATGCAATGCAAGAAGCAATCCCGTGTCTCTACATCAACTGCTGAAGCTGAATACATTGCTACCGCTAGTTGCTGTGCTCAGTTGCTGTGGATTCAGAACCAGATGTTAGATTATGGATTCAACTTCATGAGTACTCCTATCCATATTGATAACAACAATGCTATCTCCATCACAGAAAATCCAGTGAAGCACTCTAAGACAAAGCACATTGATATCAGGTATCATTTCATTAGAGATATTCATGAGAAAAATCTGATAAAGTTAATCAAAGTTGACTCAAATGAACAATATGCTGATTTGTTCACAAAAGCTTTTGATGAACAAAGATTTAAGTATCTCATATCAGCTATTGGGATGATAAACATTGATTAACTACCTCTTTTGAAAGCTTTTAATGTTTAATGTCTTGTGTCAATACAATTTAAACCCTGTTACAAAAGATCTCTTTGAAATATCCCAAGTATAAATTTCTTCCAAAAGGAATTAACTCTCGGAAGATATTTCTAAATATCTTCCGAAGACAAATTCCCCATGAAAATTTTCTTCTCGGAAGAGTTTTTAGTCTTGGAAGAAGCAACTGATTTCACATCAGATCTACTTCCGAAGCTTATAAAACTCTTCACTCGAAAAGAAGCTCTTACCTTCGGAAGCAATGTTTGCTTCGGAAGAAAGGCTTGCATTCGGAAGACAAATTACCTCGAAACGTTTTATACTAGGAAAGAGAATTCACGTGTAAACGGATATCTTTTTGGGCCCCACTCTGTAAAAGGTAAAAATGTGCTAATGATGGTCAAATTATTTAAAATTATCCATTGCCGCCACTGTCATTTCATAGCCGAAAACCACCATAACCCCAAACAGTTACCATATTACCGCCACTACCACAATTCATCTCCTTTAAATAATCCAGACTATTCAATTTCATTTCTTTTACTAATTTACTGCCCTAAATATTTCCTTCACTGTCAATCCTCCAAATTCAAGCTTACTTTCTCTTGCAATGGCGCTAAACCCTCAGCACAATCAGGTCGCATTACTTGACTCGTCAAGAGATGCTGACTTCACCCAAATCATCACCTTTCTTTCTGAATCAACCTACTTCACGGCGCTTACCGTTAACCCCACCGTTTACTCCAACCACATGACTGAATTTTGGAGTAACGGTCAAGCTGAAATCCTGAATGGGGTTCGCGTCCTGAGAACCCGCATTTGTGGATAGGAGTTGATCATCAGTGAACAAACTCATCAGGGAGCATCTCGAGCTTCATGATGATGGAGCTCCTACTGAATTTCCCAAAGAAGACTTGGATAGCACCTATGTTGGACCAAAAGAACCAATGAGCCAAGATCAGGAAAACCTCTAAGTCCCACATGCCACTGCTACAACTGCTGAAGACTCCCATCAGTTACAATGTTCTCTTGCTTGAATGTCAGACTCGAGAACATCTGAAGACTCTCATCAGCTATTGTGTTCTCTTGCTTGAATGTCAAACTCGAGAGCATCTTAGCTCCAGCCTTCTGCTGTTATGACAAAGTCTGAAGAACAAAGTATGAAGATCAAAGAACTGAAGAAATCAGCTGAAGACTCCAAAGTACTGAAGACCAAGTACTGAAGTCTGAAGTACTGATCTTACAAGTACTGAAGACTTCAAGTACTGAAGACAAGTACTGAAGAATCAAAAGCTGAAGAACTAAAGAACTGAAGACCTTCTACTGAAGCACAAAGTCTGAAGACAAAGACTGAAGACAACAACTGATGATATCTACTGAAGTCATCAGTTGTTATATCATCTGAAGCCAAGTCTGAAGACCAAGTACTGAAGACTCAGAGTTTGTCACAACAACTGAAGAAGTCTTCTTCAGTTGTTGTAGTGGTTTTTCTTTTCAGTAGTTTATTTGTTTCAGTAGTTGTACAACAACTGAAGAGCATGTTCTTCAGTTGTTATAGTATCAGTAGTTATAAACGACTGAAGAGTTTGTTCTTCAGTCGTTGTAGGATTTCAGTAGTTTACTTTTGTCAGCACTTAGGAACTTTTGTAAGAAGATGTCAGCTGTTGACATCTTCAGTAGTTTTATGTTTTGACAAATGTAATTTGAATATTCAGTGATGTCAGAAAAGGACATCACCACCATGCTCTTGCCGCCTATATAAGGATGGCAAGCCATACAGTTTTAATTGCCGAAACGTGCGATCAATAGAACATTTATTGCTTCGCAGAACTCTTCTCTCTCTATGTTAATACTTTAATTGCAATATCTTTATGTTCTTGCTTTAATTGCTAATTAATGTGCTAAATCCGCTGCAAACATAATCTAATTGATCAACACGAGAGGCTGAGATCTTGTCAAATGGTATCAGAGCGGGTTAATCATTGATCGATCTTACCATTGATCATTTGAAACTACTCTTTTGATCTCTCAGTTTGATCGAATTAGCAATTTGCAAGAGTTAGTCATAGAGAGTGAGTTTCTGCTGTTTCCGGCCAAAATCTTGAGGTCTTTGGTGGTTTGAGTTACGATTGTCGTGTTTAAACTTGTTCTTGACCAAACCTGAGATGACAACACCAACCAATGATCCTCACAATACTGGTTCCGCAACCAAGCCTCCGATGCTGGTTAGGAACGAGTATAACATATGGCAAAGACGTATGCTGCACCACTTGGCTGTCAACAGTGCTGGTTGTTGGAAGTCAGTGGTGCATGGGCCATACAAGCCTATGGTGAACGTCCCGGAATCTAATGAACAGGTTGCGAAGAAACCTGAACAGTATTCGGACGAAGATCTAAAGCTGTTTGAAATTGATGCTAGAGCCCATGGAATTTTAGCCATGGCCATTCCAAACGAGATATATTCAGGGCTCTTGCATCATGAGTCTGCTCATGACCTATGGGTTGCTCTAAAGGAACAATTTGGAGGAACTGATTCGGTCTTAGCAAACAATAGGGAAATCCTTGCCCAACAATATGAGACTTTCTCATATAGAAAGGGTGAGACTCTGACCCAGCAGTTTGAGCGGTTCTCTTGTTTAATCTCTGAGCTGAAGATGGTTAACAAGAGTACTCCAAAAGCCAGATGAACAACAGGTTCCTCAGGTCATTGCCTGAGAGATGGGACACATATACCATTGTCCTACGCTCTAGTGCTGACCTTGAGACTCTATCTCTCACCCAACTTCATGGGAACTACTCACTTTTGAGAGAGAGGTAGAGCAAAAGAGGAAGTTGTCATCTTCTGGCAAACTTGCTGATGACTTTGTCCAAGGTAATGCTGCCTTGATAAGTCATGAGTCAGAATATGCTTCATCAGAAAGTTCTTATGATGAGCATATTGATTTCTCTACAAACTCAGAACAAGCTTTTGTTGGTGTTAGTAGTTCAGGAGGTGGTGGTGACAATTTGTGTTTTCTGATGGAGGATTTGAAGGGCATTCCAGATGATGATCTGGAAGAGATGGATATTTTGAACCAAATGGCAATGATAAATATCCGCTCTCAGAAGTTCTACAAAAGAACTGGTAGGAAATTCCCAGGACTCTCTGGCAAAACCAAAGTTGGTTTTGACAAGAGCAAGTTGAGGTGTCACAAGTGCCAAAGGCTTGGACACTTTGCAAGAGAGTGTAGATCATCTGGATCTAACTCATCTGCACCCTTTGTGACTTTTCCCAGCAATAGCTCACAGCACAAAGGGCAACCTTCCTACAGTTCTCCCCATCCATCTCAAGCACAAGCACCACCTGCTTATTTTGTGCCACAAGGTCATATGCCTTATCCTTACCCTGTTACTACATGCCTCAGCCTGGTCAACCTCAAGCACCCCCGGCTCAACCACCTCATGCTCTTCCAGAGCCTCATTCTTCCCAATCTCATCACCACACACAACCTCAACAACAAAGCTTTTTCACCCCAACTGCTGTTGACTGGAGTAGTCTACCAGAAGAGCTATCTGGTCAGGAACCACTACTCCAAGATGCTGGTCAACATGGCGGTGATCAACCTTTTGGAAATCTTGCTCTGATGGCCCTTGACTCTGCTAAAGGGTCATCATCCAATGCCTCATCTCAGGTATCCACTGAGGCAAAAGCCAAGCTTTGTTCAGAGTCATGCATAGCAGCATTTGCTTCTATTAGAGAAGCAAATGTAGCTTTAATAGATAAAAATCTTGAGCTTGAGCACACTATTTCCAAAAGAAAAAGCTGATTTTGAGGTTGTTCTAAAAGATAAAAATGATGAGATTTACAAGCTCAACTGCCAAATCAAAGATAGTAAAGCTAGGGAAGATGTACTTCTAGAGAAGTACAAGGACCTCAAGGAAACTCTTGCAACCACCCAAGTTGAGTGTGATCGATGGGTGCAATCTTGCAAGGGTTTTGAAATGCTTCTTAGCAAGCAAACAGCTTCCAATGTGAAGTTTGGCATTGGTTATAATCACACTGCTCCTCCCACAGACTTCATTTCAAGAGCAGAAGTTGAATCTGATGGGGAGAGCAATAACCAATCCTTCTCATCATGTGACTTACTATCCTCTAAATCAGCATCATCAGAGATAGACTATCACATGACCAAAAGGCTGATCAACTCAGGAGTTGTCACTAGAAGTACTGAAGGTACTGGAGAGCAAGTGACAACAT
The DNA here is from genome assembly GCA_024085815.1 of Flaveria linearis. Taxonomy (NCBI): domain Eukaryota; kingdom Viridiplantae; phylum Streptophyta; class Magnoliopsida; order Asterales; family Asteraceae; genus Flaveria; species Flaveria linearis. The sequence goes on from JABSNV010000869.1 coordinate 99,591, forward strand.
CTGAAGTTCAAACCTCAAATACTGTTAGCACTAAAGAGAAGAAAACTAACAGTAGGAAAGGTTTGAAGACAGCTAGAGAGGATACCAGGAAAGCAGTCACTAGGAAGAAAACTGCTAGTACTGATGACAAACAGCTGAAGAACAAGTCTTCAGCAGTTAAATCCTCTTCAGCTGATGATCAGCATAAGATGAAGAAAAAGCCATGTGAGATATGTGGCTTGTTCAATCATCTTACTGATGATTGCTGGTACAAAAGGGGTTCCAAACTCAAACAGAAGGAGCAATTACTGAGAGCATCAATAAAATGAAGAATGAGTTTGAAACCAAGTTTGTACTGGCAACATCCAAGCCTGAAATCCCTAGGCCCAAAGTTAAATCCAAGAAGGTAGGGATTACTCAGGCAACAGCTGAGGTTGCTCAGAAAAAGATGGTACAACATAGGAACTCACTCTCATCAGCAAACTCCAATATGTCTGAAGAGCTGAAAGCTCTATCACAGAATCAGACACAATTGGTGATGATGGTTCAGCAGCTAGTGGGAAGAGTCAACCACTTAGATGCTCCTGTGTTGAAACCACAGAAAAGGAAGTCCAAGCCAAAGGGTTCCTCTTCTGTACCATCTTCTTCACCTCAAGCTGTCACTCACAACACACCTGTTAGTGCTACACCTGTAGCTGAGAACAGACCCAAAGCCAAGCAGGTTTGGGTCTCCAAGACTAACTAACACATGGTTGTGTTTGCAGGGTTCTTCAACATGCCATAGAAGCATCTGGTATGTAGACAGTGGAGGATCCATGCATATGACTGGAAGCAGCTCCCTTCTTAATGACTACTCTCAAGGAAAGAAGGGATTTGTTTCTTTTGGCAATGATGCAAAGGGTTACATCGTCGGAAAAGGCTTTGTTTCCAACGGGGAAATAAGGTTTGATGATGTTAACCATGTGGAGAATCTCAAGTACAACCTCTTGAGTGTCAGTCAAATGTGTGACAAAGGCCATGTTGCCCTTTTCACAAGCCAGAACTGTAGGATTCTGTCATCCAAAGTTCTGAGTTTGATTGACAAGGCATTGGATGAACACACTCTCCTGAAGGCCAACAGGACAGGAAGAGTGTATGCCTTAGATCTTTCCAAAAAGATGGATCTAAAAGGCCATCCTTGCCTATTCTCCAAGGCATCTCCTCAAGAGTCTACACTATGGCATAGAAGGCTGGGTCATGTTAATTTCAAGAACATGAATCAGCTTATAAGCCATGGTTTAGTAAGAGGATTGCCTCTGAAGGAGTTCAAGTGTGAAGATGACTGCACTGCTTGCTTGAAAGGAAAACAACACAAAGTTTCATTTCCTTCAATAGAAGAACCAAAGTCCACTGCCTGCTTACAACTTCTGCACATGGATCTCTTTGGTCCTGTCAAGTAATGAGCATGGCAAAGAAGAAATACTGCCTGGTAATTGTGGATGATTACTCCAGGTTTGTATGGACTTTCTTCTTGCACTCCAAGGATGAAGCAGCAAAGACAATAATGAACTTTGTGTTACAAGTAGAAAAGCAGTATTCCTACAGGTCAAGTGTGTGAGGAGTGACAATGGAACAGAATTTAGAAACCACACACTTGATGACTTCTACCTGTCCAAGGGAATTAGAAGGCAGTTTAGCATTCCAAGAACTCCTGAACAGAATGGAGTGGTGGAGAGAAAGAACAGGACCCTCATTGAAGCAGCAAGGTCAATGTTGGCTGACTCAGGGCTGCCACTGACCTTTTGGGCTGAAGCTGTCAATACAGCTTGCTATGTACAGAATAGAGCCTTAGTAAATAAGAGGTTGATGAAGACTCCCTATGAAGTTCTTCATCATTTGGCCCCTCTTATTTCATTCTTTAGAGCCTTTGGGTGTCCTTGTTTCATTCTCAACACTAGCAACCCACTCCATAAGTTTGCTAGTAAGGTGGATGCAGGGTACTTTGTTGGTTATTCATCAACTTGCAAAGCATACAGAGTCTTCAACTGTAGAACCAAAGGGGTTGAAGAAACTTTGCATGTTAAGTTCAATGAATCTCCAAAGGACAAGATTCCACAAAACCCTGTGGAGCTGTTTGATCTGGACATACTGCAATATGTTCCTTATCAACCTCCATCTGTTGAGCCTGTCAACAGATCTCCACCTGGTGGTACTGAAGATGATGAAGTCAGTACTCACCTCTTCAGGTTTAGTGACAACCTGCCTAAGTTCACTGAACCTGATGCTCCTGTAGCCTCAGCAGCTCCATCCACTACAAATGCTGATGAGATTTCTGCTTGCTCTACTTCGTTTGAGCTGCCATCCTCTACATGGTTTCAGGAATCTCCATCACCATCTGTTGCTGCTGATGGGTCTACAAACACTTGCACAGATATTATAGTTTATCAAGAGCTCAAGAATCACCCCACTTCACAAATCATTGGTGATATCCATGCTGGAGTTTCAACCAGGAATCAATTGTCCAACTTCTGCTTCTATGCTCTCTTCATCAGTCAGCAAGAACCAAAGAACTATCATATTGCTTTAAGAGACAATGGATGGGTGGAAGCTATGCAGCTTGAGCTACTTCAATTCAAGAAACAGCAAGTGTGGGAGCTTGTTCCATTACCCAAAGGTAAGTGTGCTATAGGCACCAAGTGGGTATTCAGGAACAAAACAGATGAGAAGGGCCAAATTGTCAAGAACAAGGCCAGACTGGTTGTTCAAGGGTTTGCACAGGAGGAAGGCATCGATTATGATGAGACCTTTGCACCTGTGGCAAGACTGGAAGCAATCAGACTGTTCTTAGCTTATGCTGCCTTTCACAGTCTTAAGGTTTATCAAATGGATGTCAAAAGTGCCTTCCTATATGGAAAAATCAAAGAAGAGGTTTATGTGTGTCAACCACCAGGCTTTGAGGACAATAAACATCCTGATTGGGTGTACAAGCTTGATAAGGCTCTTTATGGGCTGAAGCAAGCACCTAGAGCCTGGTATGAGACACTCTCAACCTTTCTTCTAGAGAATAAGTTCACTAGAGGCACCATTGATAAAACCTTATTCATCAAGACTGTGGGACAACATAAGCTCCTTGTTCAGATTTATGTTGATGACATCATCTTTGCATCCTCTGATCCAAAGTTGTGTGATGAATTTACAAAGCTTATGAAGCTGAGATTTGAAATGAGTGCTATGGGAGAATTACAGTATTTTCTGGGTTTGCAAATCAAACAACTGGATGATGGAATCTTCATCCATCAGTCCAAGTATACCAAAGACTTGTTGAATAAGTTTGATTTAAAACCTGTAAGCCCTGTTCTACTCCCATGAGCAGCATCACACAACTAGATGTGATCAGAAAGGTAAAGCGGTTGATGAAACCCTTTACAGATGTATGATTGGGTCCTTGATGTACCTTACAGCTTCTAGACCAGACATCATGTTTTCAACATGTGCTTGTGCTAGATTTCAGGCTGCACCTAAAGAATCCCATTTGATTGCAGTCAAAAGGATCTTTAGATATCTGCAAGGTACCCAATCACTAGGACTTTGGTATTCAGCTGGGCATTCATGCAAATTAGTTGCTTTCTCTGATAGTGACTATGCAGGATGCAAAGTCACCAGAAAATCCACTTCTGGTGGTTGCCAATTCCTAGGCAATTGTTTAGTTTCTTGGCAGAGTAAGAAACAAACATCAATTGCTACATCCACTGCTGAAGCTGAGTATATTGCTGCTGCAAGCTGTACCTCTCAAATACTCTGGCTTCAGAACCAACTTCTGGATTATGGCATTACTGAGACTAAGACTCCATTATTAATGGATAGTGCTTCAGCTCTTTGTATTGTTAAGAATCCAGTCCAGCACTCTAGGACCAAGCATATTGAGATCAGACATCATTTTATCAGGGATTGCTATGAGAAAGGTCTGATTGATCCTAAGTTTGTGCCTAGTGCTGATGAGCTTGCAGACATTTTTACTAAGCCTTTAGATAGTGCCACATTCCAAATTTGGTACTAAGGCTTGGTATGCTGCAGCTTGAATGATTTGACCTATGCTGGTACTCTTAGTTCACAACTACTGAAGAGCAAAGGTCAAATGTAAGTACTGATGAGTAATTTAGTCTTCAGCTCTTTCACAACTACTGAAGACTAAACTGACTCAAAGTACTGATGTACATTATTTATTGAAAAACAAACTGATGTAGTGAAGTGGATTACAACTACTGATGTATGATTTTCAATAAATAAGTACTGAAGAACAAATTTTGCTCACAAGTACTGATGTGTAATCTTACACAAATACTGAAGACAAAATTTGTTCACCAGCTCTGAAGAATATTTCATCAGCACTTGTGACATCTGATCACAAGAGCTGAAGGCATAAATATTCACAAGAGCTGAAGGGTCGATGAAACATCTGAAAGTCAGCCAAAGAGCTGATGAGTAAGTGTGGAGGCTAGTATGAAACAACTGATTTGACGGAAACAGCTGATGAGTAATTTCTCATCAGCTGATAACAACAGCTGATGTTTCATACACCAACAACTGAAGGACAAAACCATGTCTTCAGTAGTTCACAAACTACTGATCTCAGTAGTTCACAACTATGAAGCTAAACACCAAGTCTTCAGTTGTTACAACGTCTGAAGAAGAATACTAGGTCATCAGTAGTTCAACTACTGAAGACTGACAGTAACTCTTCAGACGTTCAAACATCTGAAGGACAAAACCAAGGTCTCAGTAGTTTCAACTACTGAGGCTAACACCAAGTCTCAGATGTTACAACCACTGAAGGTTAAAACCACGTCATCAGTTGTTACAACAACTGATAAAACACACCAAAACCTTCAGTAGTTTCTTTCAACTTTGCCCTACCCTATAAATACCCCACCTTCAGAGCATTTACTCCTTACTTGACCTAATCCTTACAAACCTCTGAAATTCCCATACACCATTAATGACGAACATGCAACTGAAATCTCGACACAACTGTGTCGCCCACCTTACAAATCGCCATTATGGCCCAAATTTCACCCAAGCCGTTGATCTTATGCATGACTCACCATAAAACGGCTTTTCCTTGAACCCCACTCTATACACCACAATCCTTGACGGAGTTTTGGACAAATGTCAACGTACCGGAGAGCAGAATGCCGAGGTCTCCCTCGGTCCTCCGTCAACGGCAAAACCCGTGGTTATCACTCCAGCCACCATACGACAAACCCTAGAGCTGGAGGATGCCACTCACCCAACTTCCTACCCCAAAGGTACCCTGGATCTTCATTCACATCCATGACTATCAGGGTAACCTCTCCGCCTCCACCTTGTTGAAGAAACATTTCCCTGACCCTCAACGCTTGATCTTCCATATGGTGAATGTCTGTCTGGCTCCCAAGACCTCTTCGTGGGACCAGATGTCCACAAGGTGGCAGCAGGTATTGTATTCTATCCTTGAGAAACAACCTTTAAATTTTACTGATCTTTTATTTTTGGAACTCAAGGACATGGCCACAAAACCTTTTTCTAACCGTTGGAACTTGTATCCACGGTTCATAATGGCCATGATCGATACCAGCTTCAGGCTGAGGGACTAGTTGGCACTGGGGTCCCTGCCATGGCTGTTCAAGCTGAGGTATACTCCAGGCACAACATGACCCACACTCAAACAGGCTGGCCGGCTGCGAAAACCCACGCAGCTGGAACCCACAGCCTCCACCTCCAAATCCAAAGTCCCCACCAAGCCAAAAGCCAAAAAGAAGCCCACAAAGGCTACTCAGGGAGATGAGTCCCCTGAGGATGCCCCTGCCACACAAAGGCAGGATGTGCCTGCTGGTTCGATTCTCCCAGCAGGTACCACGACTCCACCCACCACAACCGCACAGGCTTCCTCTCAACAGGAGCCTGATGCAACCAATTTTGGGGCAACCACATTACTGGGGTCTTCTCACTTGAGGAGGCTGCCATTGAAGAGCACAGTCCTCCCCATGTGCATACTGCTTCTAGCCCACATACTGAGGAGACCGCCCCACTAAGCCCAACATTGGTAATAGCCAAAGTGCTGACGATCTGAGCACTCCACCCTCTCCCAGAAACCTATTACCACTGGGGAGACTCCAACCGAAGAGGGGGGTGGGCACAAGTGCTGATCGGAGCCACAGCACAGAGAATCAGTTCACTCTCCCAGTGTGGCTAGGGAGAGAGAACAATCTGGTGAGGCTGCCACTTCCCCTGCATCAACATCTGAGCAGGGTGAAGCTGGTAACATCACTAAGACCTCACCAGAGGCAATGGCCGATGATGGATCCAATCCTGAGGCCAGAAGTCCCCCAGTACCATGAACAAGGGGCACATGTCATTACTGAGCCACACTCAGGACATGTTCATCCTGACAATGTCAGGAGGTCAGGGTGATTCAGCTCATGCTGATGATGACCTGAGCTTCTTCTACGATGTAGTAGCTCAAAACACTATCCTTGAGGATGAGATAAGCAGACTCAAAGAGCTGCTTGCTCAAATGACTCAGGATAGAAGTCCATCTGCCACCACTACCCCACAGATGGCACCTTCACCCGAAGGTCTCACAAACACTGAGCCACTCCCACAAACTCAGCCACCAGCCCCTGCTTCTGGCACTAGCTCTCAGGGACAGAACCCCCCTGAGCAGCTGGATGCTATCCTCCAGAAATCCCTGCCTCTCATCACACCAATCCTTAAAGATATAATTATTCAAACCCTTGATGAGAGGCTTCCCACATATATACAACCCATGGTGGAGGTTGCCATATCTAAGGCTCTTGCTGATAGTCAAACCCCAACCAATGCAACCAAAGGGGGAGACATCAGTGCAAGACAAGAGGAAGAGGGGAGAGGAGGAGAAAGAGGCAGAGAAAGAGGTGGTGGTAGAGAGGGAGTTAGCTGAGGAGAGTAGTAGGGTGAGGGAGAAGGGGAAGAGGAAAGTGAGGGAGGTAGAGCATATAGAAGTGGCTGAAATCCAAAAGGATTTCAGTATCACTGATAAGAATAAGGGAGAGGGAAAGAAGGTGGCTGATCCTGATCTAGCAGCCTTGTCAAGGAGGCTGATGCTGAACATAACCGTTCAATGAACAAAGTCATTGAACAGCTGTTCAGGCAAGGCTTTGACAAGGACACTGCCTTGCTAGATCAAGAGATCAGGAATATGGAGAGGAGAGAGATTGAGTACCGATGGACTACTCATAGCCAAGAGGAAAGACAAAAACTTGAGGCTATGAGTAGGTTCACTTCGAAGTACCTGGGCAGACCAGTCCTTGATGTTAAGGCATGGACCAGGGACAAACTCTTGGCTATAACCACCAAGATTTGTTCGGCTGGTGATTTTACAAAGGGACTGGTCGCAGAGGCCTTATCTAAGCCGGTGCTGGGAACAGGACACTGCTAGTCAAGCTAACCAAACCAGCCTCATCTCTAGGCTGCTAGCAGTGCCTGCCAACACTCCCACACCAACAACCCAACCCACAACCCACAAAACCAACTCCTTTACCACCAAAACCCGCAGCCAATGATCCACCCTTGAAGAAGAAGAGAAGGGTGCTGAGGCTGCAAGATGAAGAAGAGGATGATGAGGAGGATAGCCTGCCACTCTCAGCAGTTATACCTCTACCCAAAGCCAAACCACAAACCATCAATCCCACCTCACAGCAGGACACTGTGAAGGTTAAGTTAGAAGAGGAGGAGCAGCAGAAAAGACATGATGAGGAAATGCTGAAAAGCATTGACAAATGTTATACTGCTACCACCTCTATAATAAACATGCAGAGAGAAGCTCTGAGGTTATTCACCCTCAGACAAACCTTTCAATATGAAAGGGGAGGGTGAGAACTTGGCCTGACCCAAGGGTGGCTCACAGGATAGTCAAGAAGGACATGCCTGTGAGATACAAAAGCCAACTAAAGAGAATCGTAGATGAAGAGATCTCTGTGGCTATTGTAATAACACCCTGGGAAATAGTAGATGAATTCGAGAAAGCTTATAGAGCCAGCCAATCACCCTTTTCAATGCTAGATAATAGGGTGGTTAGGAAGGGTTGGTCTATAAGAAGCTTGAGAATTTCATAGGAATGAGCTCACTTTGTTGTTAGAAGGTAAACACCCTGATGAGTTTGCATATAGGCAAATCACAACACTTGAGCTCAAAATGGAAGACAGGTCAAGTACCTCTCAGAGCTGTACGGTCGGGAGGGGTGTTCGAAGGTGAGCCTGAAGACCTGTCCAAAGAAGAACAATGATCTTTCTTCAGGCTTACTGTAGAGAATCTTACCGGCTTGTACGTGGGAGGTAGATCTCATGGATGGGGCAACACTCTGTGTCCAATTCCCCAAGACAGAGCTCCCATCCATACTTAGCCAAACAAACACTTGAGACTACCTCTCTGGCCAGTGCTTATCTGGGTCAACTTCTAATCTGATCTAGAAGGAAATAGACCAATCATTATGCCACCAATAAGTGGAACATCCAATAATTAGAGGTTTGGCTGCATTGGTTCAGGGGGAGTTTGTTGGACCAAAAGAACCAATGAGCCAAGATCAGGAAAACCTCTAAGTCCCACATGCCACTGCTACAAATGCTGAAGACTCCCATTAGTTACAATGTTCTCTTGCTTGAATGTCAGACTCGAGAACATCTGAAGACTCTCATCAGCTATTGTGTTCTCTTGCTTGAATGTCAAACTCGAGAGCATCTTAGCTCCAGCTTTGCTGTTATGACAAAGTCTGAAGAACAAAGTATGAAGATCAAAGAACTGAAGAATATCAGCTGAAGACTCCAAAGTACTGAAGACCAAGTACTGAAGTCTGAAGTACTGATCTTACAAGTACTGAAGACTTCAAGTACTGAAGACAAGTACTGAAGAATCAAAAGCTGAAGAACTAAAGAACTGAAGACCTTCTACTGAAGCACAAAGTCTGAAGACAAAGACTGAAGACAACAACTGATGATATCTACTGAAGTCATCAGTTGTTATATCATCTGAAGCCAAGTCTGAAGACCAAGTACTGAAGACTCAGAGTTTGTCACAACAACTGAAGAAGTCTTCTTCAGTTGTTGTAGTGGTTTTTCTTTTTCAGTAGTTTATTTTGTTTCAGTAGTTGTACAACAACTGAAGAGCATGTTCTTCAGTTGTTATAGTATCAGTAGTTATAAACGACTGAAGAGTTTGTTCTTCAGTCGTTGTAGGATTTCAGTAGTTTACTTTTGTCAGCACTTAGGAACTTTTGTAAGAAGATGTCAGCTGTTGACATCTTCAGTAGTTTTATGTTTTGACAAATGTAATTTGAATATTCAGTGATGTCAGAAAAGGACATCACCACCATGCTCTTGCCGCCTATATAAGGATGGCAAGCCATACAGTTTTAATTGCCGAAACGTGCGATCAATAGAACATTTATTGCTTCGCAGAACTCTTCTCTCTCTATGTTAATGCTTTAATTGCAATATCTTTATGTTCTTGCTTTAATTGCTAATTAATGTGCTAAATCCGCTGCAAACATAATCTAATTGATCAACACGAGAGGCTGAGATCTTGTCAACCTACATCCTCATGGGATATGGTGGAGATATGAGCAGATCAACAGTCTACAAGTTCAACTTCTCATATCATTAGAAGTTCCTGCTGCACATCGTTCTACACTGCTTGTCCAGCAAGTCTGGGGGATAGGATCAAATCCCATACGAACTAGGATGCCTAGTTCACGGGTTGGTGAGAGGCGTACACTTCAACTACTCAAGGTTTGTGTTGACCAACCTAATCGGGAATCTTCAAAGGAACACATTCTTCATGTATCCCCGATACATTCAACATATCATCAACTACGAGTTGAACAAAGCAAGCTTGTCTGTGCAGCTGCTCTAACTGTTCCTCAAGTACGGCCTACCATCTTCAAAACTTTGAAGAAGGTGTCCGTCAAATTTACTGGAAGGTATACTCCTTTACCTCCACAGATGATTGAGCGCATAGCTCCTGGTGACATCCCTGTTAACCCCATAGGTGATGAACCCACTCCAGCAACCCTCACCACAAATGTCCAAATACCTTCTCCCCCATCAAATTCACATATCAGAGACGCTCCAAACGAACCCTTGTTCAATCTACTTTGATTGAACAAGCTCATCCAGTTCAATCCAAAAAGGGCTAGAGTGGAAACATGGGCTCCCACTCAATCCGAGGTCACACCATCTTTCTCCTTTGACCTCAATTTGGGTTTTGAGCCTCCTCAGTCTCAAACCTAAGAGCCCGAAACCTAAGCCTTTAGCCCACAGGGTGAGTCTTTACACTCCCATATGCAGCCAACAAGGGACAGCCCCACAAGAGGCTCAATGCCTGTAGACATTGATCTAGGTCCCGGGTCAGTAGGTTTAACCTCTTTATCTTTCACTGACCTATTACTCCAAACTGATGAAGAGATAACATCTCTCCATGGCCATGAAGTTGATCTACAACACCCTATTAAAGATCAACAGAGCCAAGAGAGATCCCTTATCTCTAGCCCCATCAGTAGCCAACTACTGAGGTGAGTCCCACTGATGTGGAGGGGACTCATGTAGGCTCAGCTGTCACTATCAGAGTCTCTCATTGAGCTCTCAGGACAGTGGTAACATCAATCAGACTGAGTCTACACTAACTTTGCCCATTGACATCTCTGAAAGAGATGAATTTGAGCAAAGGTATCCAGGGTGCCAAGAAGCCACATCTAGTGGTGAGACTGAACATACTAGGTATGTTATCTCATCTCCCTGTGATTCTTCACAAGAAGATGAGGGAAGTATGCAACTCACTTCAGTACTTGATCTCTAAGGTCTCAAGCCTTGAATCTGAGGCAAGGATCTTAGAGACAAGGACAGCCACTCAACAACTTGAGATTGACAATCTCAAGGCTCAACTAGCTGAGAAATAGACGGAGAGGTCTGTTAGGCATGTACCTATTCAGGTCTCATTGACTTCTTCCTCTAGCTCATATAGCTCTCAAGATGATGCTACCAAAAAGGAGGAGAAAGATCAGAGACAAACATCTGGGGAACCATTGATCCAGTCCTCTACTTCCCAACTCATCACCCTACCTAAGTCATCTCAATCAACTCTAAAGATTGACTCACAGATGCTTCATGATCTCTACAGACTTTTCACAAAGTTTGTATTAAGATCCTCCTTAGAACAGTCCAGCCCCGACACCACACTCATATACTTTGGGGCTGAGGAGCTTCAAAGACTGACTGCACCTTCTACCTCTGTGGAAGAAGTTGGTCAACCTAAGGTCCATATGGAACCTGAGATTAACTTCGAAGGGGAAATGGGGACTGATGGCCCAGCAACTGAAATAATTGGGACAGAACTTGCATCAGCCTCTTCTTCCGAAGCTCAGGCTGAAACTTCCGAAGCTAAAGTTGAAGCCTCGGAAGAACAAGATAAGTCTTCCGAAGATGAGATGGAAGCTGCGGAAGGCTTGTTCCAAATGTCCGAGAAACTGATCATCACATATGTCATTGCTGAAATAGCATCTGAGGTGAGCAGGGAGGGCATATCTGATCTACCTCTATCCCAAACACCAGCTGATCCTCTCTCTCAATCCGAACACTCTATCCAAGAACCACCACAGTCAAGTTCTGTTAAAGACAAAGGCAAAAGGAAAATGACTACGGAAGAGCTTCAGAAAGAGGAAAGGATTGAGAAGCTCAAGAAGAAAGGTAGGTTTCCTGCTAAGAAGCTGTTAGCTGCTAGTTCTAAGGCAGCTGCAGCCAATCAGGAGGAAATCAACACCAAGAGAAGGACAGCACTCATTGATCAGCTTATCAAATTAGGAGCTGCCAATGAGGAAGTACTCCTGCTACCACTAGAGGAGTTGGTGACTTTGGGAGGACAACCAGGCTAAGGCAAGAAGAAGAAGCCTGGTTGACCTTAGAGAGGGAAGAAGAAGAACAAAGGAAAGTAGCCTTACAGCTGAGAGAGGATATGACTAAATTCCTACTCTCAAGAGGCTTCAGTCTTCCTGAACTTTCTCCACATTATGTTGATATGATCCTGCTGCTCCACAACAAAGAGCAGGATCAAATGGAGAAGGAAAGGAAGAAAGATGCAAGGGAGAAGATGAAGAAGAAGAAGCGGAGGAAGGAGGTAGAGAGGGTCACTGCCACCAAGAAGCTCAGTGATAAAGCCTAGATGAAAGACTATCTCCGGGCTCACGGGTTCTCTGGTAGGCAGGTGGGACCCATGTCCAAAAGGACACTCCAATGGATTGTTAGCGAAATAAAAGCTGACATCCATATGGGGAAGAGGAAGGAGATGTATAGGAGGGGACAGGGAATGATCTTCACCCCAGCCACTCAACCACAACCCACACCAGAAGAACCAATCCCATTTCCCATCAAAACCGAACCCTCAGATGAGACCTTCACCCCTAAACCCACAACTCTACCCAAGCCTACCTCATCACCTTAACCACCTAAACTTCCTATCCTTAAACCCAAAACACAATCTAGAACCACTGAACCTGAATCTACCCAACAGAAACCAAGATCATCCCCTCAGCCTTCTAGACATCTCTCTCTTGAGGAAATAAAGGAGATCAAGACAAGGCTCATCAACTGCACTACTATGAGCAGCATCTCCTGTGAGGGAGACCTTATCAACATCATCTATGTTGATAACTCTTCAAGCTCCCTCACTCTAGGTCAATTTCTTGATTTACCTAGAGGAACTTTGGGCCAGGCTGCAATACTTCTTGGTCTCAACTTTGATTCCCTAAATGCTAAAGAGAAGAGACTAAGAAGGAAACTGGTGACTCTACTGGATACAAGGAAGGAGGACAGGATTCTTAGTCAGTCTCCTGGACCTAGGAAAGTTATAATTCAGTGGAGGTTCGATAAACCTTCTCACAACTTTGTTGTGGAAAGAGAGAATGGTGAAACCAACAGGCTCAATGCCACTTCTCTATTGCATCTTAGCAGATTTGACATTGCAAAGAAGCCATTCTCCAATCCCTCCAACTCTGAGACTGCTGCTATCATCAGAAATTACCTCAGCAGTCTTCATCTAGCCGAGCTAACTGCGAAGGCCAAGATCAAGAAGAGTTGAAGTTGAAAAGACAGGAAGACAAGGAAAGACCTACCACCAAGGGCGCAACCTTTCTATAGATGGTGGAGGGTCCGGAATCGGAACCAATAGTTAGATGGGAATATGACTATACTTCCCATTAACTAACTCTTTTCAGAGGGCCACAAGAAAGGGTGCATATAATCCAAGGTGACAGACTGGATGTTCTGTCCACCAAGGATTTGTACAAACTTCTCAGCACCACATCAGGAAAGAACAAGGAAACTGATAAATACTTACTTTCCTTGGTGCTGAAAGTTTTGAGAAGAAGAGAGAAGTAAAGTTTGGTAGTATCAGCCTAGGGGGAGTTTGTTGGATCATTATAAGGCTGATGCAACTAAAACCACTTCACATAGTCAATATTGGTGCTACATTCAAAGGCTTCCGAAACTAAGTATGAGATCTTCCAAAGTCTAAAGAAACAGCTGAAGACAAAGTCTGAAGACTTCCGAAGACAAAGTCTGAAGAAACAGCTAAAGACAAAGTCTGAAGACTTCTGAAGACAAAGTCTGAAGAAAGAGCTGAAGACAAAGTGTGAAGACTTCCGAAGACAAAGTCTGAAGAAAGAGCTGAAGACAAAGTCTGAAGAAAGAGCTGAAGACAAAGTCTGAAGAAAGAGCTGAAGACAAAGTTTACTTCCGAAGACAAAGAAGACTCCAAGCCTCGGAAGTAGCAGTCTTTCGAAGTATAAATGGCTTCGGAAGAAGTTATTTTTCCGAAGAAACATATCCTTCGGAAGACATTGCTATGACCAGTAGACATAAGTATGGTCTCTGACAGTCCGCTGCAGACCTCTGATACAGCATGGCATCTTCCTAAAGAGTCATGTTGTTGACCATACTTTATTCTACTGTTTACCTTTTATGATAGTACATGTTACCAACCTCAGTTGGTGACAAAAGGTAAGTCAGGGACATGTCCTGACTACCAAATCTCAGATAATATATTTAAGATACTTTAACCTATAGTCTTATAGTATAGGCTTTTTGGTTATAGATTTCCAGCTGGTATCAAAGTATATCCGGTTGTAGGTAGTATTATATATATCTTCTCATTGTAACTTATTAAGTAGAGAGCAAGAGTGAGAGCCAAAAACTTGAGCTTGTAAGAATCTTGTAATCCTTTGAGTTGAGAAGCAATATATAAAAGTACCTTGAAAATTTACATCCTGTGTTTATTTACTGCATTGTTACTTGTTATATTGTGATCAACTCTTTCTAGATTCTTTCTGAGTATTGTTCAAGGTGAGTTTGAGAGAAAACCACTTGTTGAGTGACCAGTACACGATCCTGCAGTACGTGTAGACTCGTCCTTCACAAAAAAAAAGATGAGTGAAACTCAAAGAATACATTGTTATCTAAACAGAATTGTTGAACAGATAATAAGTTCTTTTTAATTTCAGGAACATGAAGGACATTTGATAGATTAAATGTTTTGTTGGAGGAATGAATTTTGGATGAGCCAATGTGAAGTATGGGAAGGGGCTTACCATCACCAATGTGGAGTGAGTCGTTACCGTGATAGACATCGGAGTTGTCTAGGCTTGATAAGTCCGGAGTTGCATGATGAGTGGCACCCGTATCAGGGAACCAAGTGGTGCTCGGGTTTGATCCAGCATCAGAGAGTGTGGTGAGGTTAGCTTGGATGGGCTGCTGCTGCTTGGATGATGAAGCTGATTGGGATGGGCAGTGTGCTGGAAGGTGGCCTATGCCACACCGGTTACAGTGACCGTAGACTGTGTTTTGTGTGGTCGCCTATGCAAACTGGCGGGTGGTGCTGTTGTCACGGTTTCTGTTGTTAGCCGTCCCATTGAAGGTGCCACGGTTGCTGCCTCTTCTGCCTCCACGGTAGTTGTTTGACCAAGAGGCAAACGCCGCATGTGGTGGGGTGTTAGATGGTGGAATAGGGTTGAGGTGGTAACCAAGTTGAGCTGTCATTAATTGGAGGTTGCTGAGTTGAGTTGGAATGTTGTTTGGGTTGGATGTAGAGAATCCGGCCATGGTGTTAAGGGCCTACGGTACTGTGCTAGGGGTGGGGATTGGTTTGTTGATCAAATAATCATGGTCATGCAGCAGCCCATGAAGTTCATTAAAGGAAATAGGTGGGTGTCGGGCCAAACGATTGGCCTTCAGGCCATTGTATTCTTCTCGAAGGCCTGAGATTACAAGCATCACCAAGTCTTGTCCTTCATGGGCTCACCAATATTGGCGAGGGCTGTGGCATACTCTTGTGCACGACTTAGGTAGGTTGATGGGGTTTCATCGCCATTCATCGCTAATTTCAGGAGCTGTGTTTTAAGAGTGTACTCACAGGAAGAAGTGTTTGGTGAGTATGCTCGTTCTAGAGCAAGCCAAAGATCCCTGGAGGTTGTGCCTTGAACGTGTTGAAATGAAGCTTTAGAGATGGTGGATATGATGAGCAAGCGCACGTGGGCATCATTGGAGATCCAATGGAGGTGTCCAGGGTTGGTAACAGCCGGGGTTTCTTCGGTTGCAGTGGTCATCTGTGGTGGACATTTGATGGTGCCATCAACATATCCGAACAGATGATTGGAGATGAGGAATGGTTCCAGCATCGCTTTCCAGTACCCATAGTTGGAGGGGTTGAGGGTGAATGCGAATTTTTGGGAGTTAAGTGCAGTCTTTTCTGCAGTGGTTAGGGCAGAGATGGTTGCCATCGGAGGGTAGAGATGAAGCTTGCCGGAGTTAGGGCAGAATGGCAGTGGTTTTGCTTTAGCAGCTGCCGGCGGTTTTAGGGTTTAGGTTCCTTGGCTCTTATACCAAATTGAACCAAGGAATTTATTATATTTTCAATAACTACAATATTACACTTAATATAGAGCTGAGATACAATAGGAGACAGGCTGTCAAATCAATATAATTATGCAATACTTTCTAAATATAGTTTAACATATTTGATATAATATGGCTCTAAACTAAACATAAACCCATCAAGGGAATATACCTCAAGTGATAGTGTATCAAGTAGAGACCCACTTTTTATTATGTTGAATGTTATTTGGGATGTGATAACTAAATCAGAAAGAGGTAAAATCCCAACAAGTGAGTTTGACAGATTTAGTGGAATAGATTTTATGTTTACTATGACTGTCAAAGAATATTGTGGATTTGATATGTTGACTTGGTGAAAAGAAAATGAATCTCAATTTCTAGCTCTCTCCGCTATAGTCCGTGATTTACCAAGGATTATGTTGTTTGTTTTGGGCTGTTTAGGTTGATTTGAAACACAATCAAAATCCATCATATCTTTTGCCAAGGATTATGCTGTTATAATTCCCCTGTAAGAATAGTTGAAAATCAGGTAAGAATACATTGTGTAAAAGCTTGCTGTTATTTGAGTTCCATTTGAGATGCATAACGATTTATGATGTGGATGAACTATGGATTGAAAGGAGGTTGGTCCACCGATTAATAAGATTAAGGGGGCGTTTGGTATGCAGGAATTCAATGGAATTCAATGGAATTGAAATCTAAATTCCATTGGTCATTGTGTTTGATTGGTAGGAATTCGTTGAAATTGGAATTTGAATTCCATTCTTCATGTGTTTGGTTGAAAAAAGAATTGAAATTGGAATTGGAATTAATTACCTCAAATTCCTTCAAATAAAGGATTTCAAAATCCTTCCAAATATTGAAGGATTTCAAATTCCACCGACTCTTGCCTCCACCACTAACCGCCATCTACTACCCCGCTCACCGCCAACCGACACTACCGACAACCCCGACCACCGACCGCCGACGCCCCCCGCCAATCCTAACCCCCGCCGCCCCCAACCGCCGACCGCCGCCTACCACCCCGCCCACCGCCAACCGATTGTGACGCCCACGATCGCCGACGCCGCTGCCCGCCCCCGATCACTGGCCACGGTCGTCGTCCGCCGACCGTCGCTGTCCTTCACCGACTGCCACCGTCGTCCGTCACCGACCCCGACCCCGCCGACCCCGACCACCGCTGACCCCAATTGCCGTCACCGCCGCCCACCGACCGCCACCGACGCCGACCACCGACGCCGACCACCGCCACCCTAATCGTCGATTGTCACCGACTGTCATTGTTGAACCGTGTCTTGACAACGGACGTTATCGGTTGGTGGCGGTCGATCGGCGGCGGCGGTCGGTTTTCGGCAACGGGCGCGGTTGGTAGTCGCGGTCGATTGTCGACGGTGACGGCGGCGGCGATCAGTGGTATGTAGCGGCGATGATCGGTGGTCATTGAGGTGGTGGCGGTTTGCAACGGGTGATAAATTCCAATTCCTTTATAAATGTATTGGCACTAGAAATGCATTTGGAATTTAAATTTCCTTTATAGATTCCAATTCCTTTGAATTTCTAATCCTTTGGAAAATATTGAATTCCAAATACAATTCCTTTGAATTTTAATTAAAATTCCAATTCCAATTCCAACTCCAACTCCAATTCCAATTCCAATTCCAATTCTAATTCTAATAAATTGCGCGAACCAAACGCCCCCTAAGATTGATGGTATAAATGATGAATTGTTGGTTTTATCATACGAAAGCTTATATATGCTTCTGATGGTCAATCTTTAATTTAATTAAGCCTCTAAAGTCTAGTTCATTTGTTGCTTATTGTAAGGGGTTGAACCTCATCGCGCGTTTTGATTTGATTTGATTTTCTTTAGATGATTTTTTTGGTTGATTTTACTGGCTAAACAGTAGCAATCTTGATTCATTTAGACTTCTCTATGCATTTGAAATTTATATTTAGGGTTTGCTTTGTCAAATAGAGGATTTATAAACTTGTCAACTGGAATTGATTTTACATTTACAATGTATGTGAATATATATACAAGTATGAGATCCTAAATGCTAGGAGATAATAACAACCTTCTATGACTATAACAAACTATGAAATTTTGAATGAATTCAAAATATTTAACTATCTATTGGGTTTAACATCCCCCCGCAAGATGGACGACCGGGAGAGAAGTCCAATCTTGGATATAAGCATGTGATAACGTGATTTGAGGAGAGGCTTGGTCAGAGTGTCCGCAAGTTGGTCGTCGCCGGCGATATGAGTGACGCGTATGGAAGCGGCTTGGACCTTTTCTCGAACAAAGTGGAAGTCTAAGGCAAGGTGTTTCATACGTGAGTGAAAGACCGGGTTTGTCGAGTAGATGGTGGCACTCAAGTTGTCACAGTAAATTGTTGGAGTGACTATGGAAGTGTAACCGAGCTCAGAAAGTAACGAAATTAGCCATTGGACCTTGGTGGTAGTCGAGGCAACTGCTCGGAATTCAGCCTCGGTGGAGGAGCGTGCTAATGTTGGTTGTCGTTTTGAGCTCTAAGAGATTGGGATAGAACTGAGATATACAATGTAGCCCATAGTGCTTCTGTAAGTTAGCTTGTCACCAGCCCAATCGGCATCGGTAAATGCATGTAATTGCAATAGGGAGTGACGTTTGAAGAAGAGTCCATGGTGAATAGTCCCATGTAGGTAACGTAGTAGACGCTTAAGGGCAGCCCAATGTACATCAGTGGGCTTATGCATGAATTGGGACAATTTGTTAACCGTGAAGGCAACATCGTGTCGTGTAAGGGATAAGTATTGTAAAGCCCCAACAAAGGTTCGATATTCAGTGGTGGATTGGAGAGGGGTGCCATCGGTTTTGTGTAGGTAGTCCAAACTAGATATTGGTGTGGTTACTGGTTTACAATCACTCATGTTAGCTCGAATGAGAAGGTCATGAATGTATTTAGTTTGGGAGAGAAATAAACCATAAGGGTGTGGAATGACTTCAACACCAAGAAAATAAGAAAGAGAGCCGAGGTCTTTAAGGGAAAACCTGGCTGCAAGAGAAGAAATGAAGGTATTTATGGTAGATGAGCTGGGACGGTGATGATGATATCGTCAACATAGGCGAGGATGAATATGGGAGAAGAAGTTGTTCGATTGATAAAGAGAGAAGGATCGGATATTGTGGGTTTGAAATGAACCGTTAGAAGGTATGTTTTAAGTTCATCGTACCAAGCTCGTGAAGCTTGGCGAAGGCCGTAGATTGCCTTGTTGAGTTTGCAAACGTGATGAGGGAGATGGGGGTCGGCAAAACCGGGTGGTTGCGCCATGTAGACGGATTCAGTGAGGGTACCTTGAAGGAAGGCATTATTGATGTCTAATTGGCGTAGTGGCTAATTATGTGAGGTGGCGAGAGAGCGAGGATTAAACATAAGGTGGCGGGTTTGATAACGGGACTAAAGGTCTCGACATAGTCAAGGCCTGGGCGTTGATGAAAACCTTTGGCTACAAGTCGAGCCTTGAGTCTATCAACGGTACCGTCCGGTTTGAACTTAGTCCGGTAAACCCATTTGCAACCAACCAAGTTTGGAGCGGAGTCGGGAGGGACGAGAGTCCAAGTTTGATTGCGTTGAAGGGCATCAAACTCGTCCTGCATGGCTTTGCGCCAAAGTGGATGTTTGAGTGCTTGGGTGATGGTGGATGGTTCAAGAGTAGGTTGGGTGGTTGTTTGGTATAATATATAATGGAATTGTGGTATTTTGGGTTGGGTTTCTTAACGGGACGAGTTTGAGGTGGAGAAACAGGAGGTTGGGGTTGGGCAGTGGGGTGCGCAGAAGAAGAAGGTGATGAGGGGGATAGGGAGGGTGGGGAAGAAGAGTTAGGAGGAGAGGGGGCGGCTTCGGAGGGGCAGGGGTTTGGCAATGTAGTTGGGGGAGTAGGCTGTTGGGAAGATGTGGAGGTGGGAGTGGGAGAAAGAAGAGTGGTATGGAAGGGCAGCCAAGTGGTGGGGTCGGGAGAAGGTGGTGTCTTGGACTGAACGATGGATTCATACGGAAATGTGTGCTCTTCGAAGTGAACGTGACGAGAGGTGTAGATGCGGTTAGTGAGAGGGTCAAGAAGATGGTAAGCACTTTGAGAGGAGGAGTAGCCTACAAAAACACATGGTTTAGACCGCGGTTGAAGTTTATGATTAGAATATGGGCGTAACCATGGGTAGGCTAGACATCCAAAGCCACGGAGTTTTGTGTAGTTGGGAGTTTGATTGAAAAGACGGTGGAATGGAGAATCATGCTGGAGAGTTGCGGTGGGTAAGCGATTAATGAGATAAGTGGCAGTGGTGACAGCTAGTGGCCAAAAAGATAATGGCATTTTAGTATGGGAGAGAAGTGTGAGGCCGGTTTTAACGATGTGACGATGGCGACGTTCAGCATATCCGTTATGTTCCGGTGTGTGAGGGGGAGAGGTAAGATGAGAGATGCCACTGGAAGCGAGATGGGAGGAAAGTTTGAGATATTCAC